>JAVKPL010003184.1:0-19163 GCA_032173675.1 Gastrolobium villosum
TTTATATCTAATAATCAGGCGGAGGTGATTCTATACAGCTAACTGAATTATTATACAACCAAAAATAGAAGTGCAGTGTTACTGACCACAATCTGAAATTAAACATCATAAACTTAAGATTTTCACAACTAAATGCAAAAGGGAAAAAATGCATAAATCTAGTGCCGAGGAAGGGTGGTTGGGGTTTGGGTTTGGGTTTGGGTTTGGGTTCGATAATGTGTCGAGGTTGAGAAAGCCAGTGCCGGGGAATTTCTCTCGTTTAACCCCTACCAAGATCACAGTGGAATCAATATGGTTCAATTTTGAAAACCAAGCGGCTCTGGCATCAACGTGGCTCCGTAATAGAAAGAGCACAGAATTACCTCTAAAGAAACATGATGCCAAGAAAAGCATTCTAAGTACCTCATGAGTAAAGGATTCCTGCGCGACCTTGCAATCCCTGTTGCAGCCCCAATGAAGAACAACGACCATGTTGCAACTTTCAAACGGCGAACGACAATGAGATTAGATATGACAGTTATTTAGGTTTCTATTCCTAAAAATATGATATTTTTGGGGGCTGGGGCAGAGTATCTAATCAAGACACAGATTTTTTTCTTCATTTTAGGGATGAAATTATATTTATTATAATAGAAAAAAATATTTTTTTTTCTTTCTAAACTTAAGTTTAAATTTTTTTTAGATATTGAAAGAATTTGTGAGAGTTTTATGATAAAATATGGGATGTATCTATGCTCTCATGTATCTATGAATGAGATACTTTTAATGGTAGACTGATCAATGTGCACAATAATAATTGACATAGTCAAGACGTGTGGTGTGTGCACAGTGACAAGTTAAGAAAGAGGGTTTAGAGAGTGTGTACCTTATTATTTAATCTCTTATTTATAGATGGTTTACCTGTACCTGGCACGAGGGGACTTTTGGGAATCTTAGGAGTATTGGGGGTCCAATTGTTGATTCATTGCAGCCGTAGTAGGATTAGTATAATTAAGGAATATTTCCTTGATTCCCTCTTTGTTGTTAGCCCTATTTAGACCTTCTACAATGTGGGTTGCTTAGTTGTATGGATAGGATCGTCATTAATAGATGATTCCCTTCTTGTTTGTGTTGTCCTTTATTGGACCTTATAGAATATAGGCATTTGTCAGGTCCATAACATTTGATGACGTGTCGCGTTCTCCTTCGATTTCAGCTTTATGTTCACATATACAGTAATTTGAAATGTTGACTGTTATAGTAACTTTTTAAATTGTTTTGTAGTCTTAAAATTTAAAAAAAATAAATGGAAGCTGCAACAATTTATTGAATCTTATTGGGAACTCAAAATGTTTATCAAATTATTGAATCTTATTCGGAACTGAAAAGTTTTTCAAAGTTGTGTCGTAGTAGAGTCTGATAGGTTTTTTTTGCAAAATCATTGGTTATTTCAGATTTGAATTTTGAAATTTGAACTTGATGTGTGGGAAAATAGGTCAGCTTTATTACAAATATAAAATGACATTACTTTGACACTACTTTCTGCCTTCGAAATTGAGTCTATCAATTTTGCTACATTCAAGAAAAACTATAATAACAATGAAAACTCTATCTAAATTTTTTCCTATTTAATAAGTTTCGAATTATTAAATATTAATATTTCAAACATTTTAAAATACGAAACAAAAAATATGAAAGTTGAAACATTTCAAACATTTTAAAATATTAATGACACAAATCCTTACAAAATATATAATTATTTATTATTATTTTGTAAATCTAATTGTAATAAAAGAAAGTTCATCTCTTAGATAAAATATAAAATACTAGACGCAATTATAAGAGCCTTTTTTGTGAATAAATATTAAAACATATTACATGCTAATAGTTATAAGTAGCAAACAGGGCTCGGCTTGGAGGGCCGGCCTACCAAATATTTTTATAATTAAATTAAAATTTCATCATTCTTATTTTATAATTGAATTCTTAAATCTGATTTCGATTTTTGTGAAAACAAATTTATAAAATTTCAAATACTAACGACACAAATCTTTGCAAAGAATAATTATTTATTATTAATTTGTAAATCTTATTGTAATAAATGAAACTTCATCTCTGAGATAAAATATAAAAACCTAAACGTAACTATAAGAGCCCTTTTGTGGATAAATAAAAAACCTATTACATGCTGATAGTTAGAGGTGGCAAACTGGGTTCGGCCTGGAGGGCCGGTCTACTAACACATTTGTATAATTTAATTTAAATTCAACTATTATTCTTTTATAATTAAATTCCTAAATCTGATTTTAATTTTTGTAAATAAAAATTTGTAAAATTCAAAATACTAATGTTGGTATAAAATATAAAAACTTAGATGCAAATGTAAGAACTTTTTCGTGTGGATAAATATAAAAATTTATTATATGTTGGTATATAATGCTAACAATTAGAGGTTGCAAAGTGGAGTCGGTCCAGAGGACTGGTGCGCCTATATTATTTTGTAATTAAATTAAAATTTTGCTCTTCTTTTATATTAATCATAATAACTCAAAATTTTGCCAACTCTATATCTACAAAAAGTTAGAGTTAGGTAGCTAACAATATTGATTTAAATAAAATGCAGAGATATATTTTTATGATTTGCATTAACTTTTACGAGACAGACAAACATATTTCTTTTTTTTTCGGTGCATCGCACGAGTTATAGTTAATTTAGAAGTATTTTTTTATGTAGGATGCTGATTTGAAACATTATCCAATAATACTTAACGCTTTTAATGAAAAATCCATGTTATTTAAGGTGAACGTAAAATAATTAATTTTGAGTCATATAATGAGCCAAAATATCAAGTTTCAAGTGTTTGAAGCAGCCATGCTATTGTCACCTCATTCTTTAAGTCTTTGGTGGACCAAAATGTAGGTTGTAACAGCCCGTGTTAACCCGGTCTGTTAACACACTATCGTATTAAGCCACGCTTAATTAAAATGCGGAATAACTTTTTCTTTAATTCAATTATGACGTCATTAACTTAACCAACTTGATTACTTAATCATTTTCATAAAAATACTGCCTGTATGTAAATTGCAAGACAACTAACTGAATACCTCGTACATAAATATAAGGTGAGTATCTAAAGCCACAGGTCTACACAAGTAGCCTGGGTCAAAATCCTGATACATTAATTACAACAGCGAATTAAAAGACATAATCAAACCATGTGGCATGGACAAACCCCATGCTCACCAAATAAGGCAACAATGCCCACAAATAGTCTCAACATAAACTTAACATAAACAAAGCAGAAAATATAAATAAGCGGAAACATAACAGCAGTCAATCCAGCAAGACAGCACATCAGAATATCAGCTCAGCTCTGGCCTCCTGCCACCTGAGCCCTCAACATTACCTGATCCTGAAATAAGCGTCCCCAAACGTGGGGTGAGATCTCTAACAAGAAATCTCAGTAAGACAAGGGGTCCTCAAGGAGTCTCCACCCCAAGCTCACTTACATGTGTAATAAAGTTCTAAAAACAGTATTACAATATAAGTTCTGAAATCATGCGATGCAGCAATTAATCATGTCATGTGTGCTTTCAAATCTACTGGCCAGAGAAATGTAGCAATACGTCTATGCCTACATGAGTACATGGATACTACCTGCACCTCACCCACATGCTTCTCCATCTTGTATGTACTACATACTCAGGATTGCCGTCTAGGTGGACAACACATGCATATCATAAAAGCTCATTACATATAAACAGCTCAACAGCATTTCCAAAATAATCAAAGCATGTAACACAGCATGCATAAACCCATCCCCATGGGACATGGTGGAACATCAAAATGGCTAAACCGAGGACACGAAAGCTTACCTTGCAAGCTAGCTATCCAAGCCAAGAGTCCAACCACTCACAAGTCCACAAACAGCAGTATCACAATCTGATATGGACCAATAATACATCAATATTTATGCATCACAAGCATACAACTTAAAGACTACGCCTTTCCTTTACGTTTTACGTCTTAAGGCTTCCAACAAAGCCATAAGCCCTTAATCATATGATTCTGACTTAGTTCATTTATTACAGAAGTTTTCCTTAAACTAGGGTCCACACACACCCAATAGCTTACTGTTCATACAGTACAGCTACTGTCTGCGCAAACCCAGGATATCCGGATATCAGAAGGGGCATATCCGGATATGCCATATCCGGATATCACACTGACCATATCCGGATATACCATATCCGGATACCCAGATCCCATATCCGGATATCAATATCCGGATACCATATCCGGATATCGATATCCGGATATCTGTTTGACAAATATCCGGATATCTCACGACAGAATGCAGTTTCTGCATTTCGTGAAATATCACTCCCAAGGTTCCATTTTATTAAAACTGCAGTTGTAATTCTTTACCAAAAATTCTGAGATTTTAATATGTTAAACTAGACCTCACAAGCTTTCCAACGACATATCTTATGTCTCAATCGGAGTTGTATAACTCCGGTTATGATTTTCGCAAAGTGACTGCTGCCAACTGAATTTCCAGCAACCAAGACGCGACTTTAAACTAACACTGAGATCAAACCACTTATCCAATGGCTACGAAATTTTACAGGGTTATAGCCTTATGTGTTAGCTACACATAGGTCCAGACGGCACTCGATTTGGAGCTCTGTAGCTCAAGATATCGAATTTTTACCGAAACAGGTTCGTTGCTGTCCCCATATCCGGATATAATATCCGGATACTGATATCCGGATATCTGCCCGACAATATCCGGATATCTCACGACAGAATGCATTTTCTGCATTTCGTGAATATCCAATCCATAGGTTCAACTTTTTAACCGATTAAAGGCACTTAAACATGCATTTCTAGGTGTGTTTAACCTACCCCACCCTTAAGTTATTAACTTAGCTCAATACATGCATCAAGGTTCCATTTTTAAGCATTTAAACACATGATCATGGTGAGGTAACTTACCCCAAGGCTTAAGACAGAAATGGACAGAGGTATGAAGCTCTTGGAGCTCTCCACAAGCTCCTCAACTCAGGCCACACCAAGGTGTACGAAAATGGTGCAAAGCTTGCCCCTTTCAACACAAAGGAAGCTCCTTGAGGCTTCACAAATCAAGAACAAGGACCCAACCAACCAAGGAAGGAAACTCAGCCCCAAACTCTCCCTCAAACAGTGGCACAACTCAGAATGATTCCACCCACACTAAACCCAAGGATCACACTCACTCTTACCAAGTGTTTTTGTGAAGGAACCAAGAAGAAATGAGGTTTCTTGGCTCCAAAGGTGAAGGGATGAAGAGAATGGCAAGGTGGCTGCCCAGGCTGCAGAAATTCTCACGTAGAGAAGCTGCATATGCCTAGGGTTATGTGCCATAAGTTGGTTATATAGCCACATGAGTCATAACGCGCAGTATTAGCCTTAATAGCAAAGTAAAAGATATTGATCCCAAACTTTGGAATTTAGACCTACGCATTTTTCTAAGATTTGTCATATTTTTATTTTATTTTTCGGAGCATCTTTCCGGTACGCGCTTTTCCATAGCCAGTATCAGTTCTGGCATCAGATTACGTTATTTTGACTTGAAACTTGTTTTACAAGTCCTACATAATATTCTAGTAATTATCATGCATTCGTTATAATTTTCCGGGATACTTTTCCGGTACGCATTTATACCGGGTAGCAGAACCGGTATCTGCGCTTTTCTTCCGAAAAGCGACTTTCAGCATTTTTACTCACTCAGTATAATTATTTAAGCTCAATAATAATTATTAAGGTCAATTATGGAATCATTTCTAATTATCATAATTAATTCACTAATTACCTTAATTAGCGGTGCGGGTTCTTACATTCACCCCTCCTTTTTAAGGATTTTGTCCTCAAAATCAGAAACATACCTGTCTCGAAAGTCGGGATACTGTCGGAGAAGCTCATCCTCTCGCTCCCAGGTACACTCCTCAGGAGTTCTTCCTGACCATTGCACTTTGACCATCGGAATGATCTTGCTCCTCAACTGCTTCTCGCCACGATCGAGAATCTTGAGTGGTCCGACGGGAGTCTTTAGGTTCTCCCGAACCTCCACGTCATCCGGCTGCACCACGTGCGAAGGGTCTGCTATGTACTTCCGAAGCTGAGACACGTGAAACACGTCGTGGATGTTGGCTAGGTTCGGAGGCAAGGCGAGTCGATAGGCAACTGGTCCTACTCTACCAAGGATCTGGTAGGGCCCTATGAATCGCGGGCTCAACTTCCTCACGCCGAGTGCCCGTCCAACACCGGTGACAGGTGAAAGTTTCACAAACACGTGCTCACCCTCACTGAACTCCAGTGGTCGATGCTTGACATCATAGTAGCTCTTCTGACGATTCTGCGCCTGCTTCAACTTTTCCCTGATCATCTGGATCTGTAGGGTAGTATCTTGGACAAAGTCCAAGCCGAAAAGCTCTTTATCTCCAACCTCAGACCAGCAGGTAGGAGTCCGACACCTCCTACCGTACAGCGCATCGTAGGGTGCCATGCCCAGACTAGCATGAAAACTGTTGTTGTACGAGAATTCAACCAACGGAAGGTACCTATCCCATGCAGAACCCTGCTCCAACGTGCAAGCTCTCAACATGTCCTCCAATGTCTGGATGGTCCGCTCAGTCTGTCCGTCAGTCTGAGGGTGATAGGCGGTACTCAATCTCAACTGCGTACCAAAAGCCTCCTGCAGCGCCTCCCAGAACCGAGATGTGAACTTCGGGTCCCTATCACTGATGATACTCTCGGGCACCCCGTGAAGCCTCACGATCTCGCGGACATATAGCTTGGCCAACTGCTCTGTAGTGAAGCTCACCTTCACTGGAAGAAAATGGGCAGACTTGGTCAATCTGTCCACAATGACCCAGATAGAGTCACAACCAGCCTGAGTTTTAGGCAATCCCACCACGAAGTCCATGGAAATACTTTCCCACTTCCACTGTGGAATCTCCAGAGGTTGAAGTTTACCAGACGGTTTCTGGTGCTCAATCTTTACTTTCTGGCAAATCAGACACTTGGACACGTAGACCGCTATGTCCTTCTTCATGCCCGGCCACCAAAAATTTCTCTTTAAGTCCTGGTACATTTTTGTGGCACCAGGGTGAATAGTAAACCGTCCCTTATGAGCCTCTGTCATCACCTCTTCGGTCAATGGCCCTCGAGGAATCACAATCCTCTTCTGAAACAGCAGTAATCCGTCATCGTTCCAAGACACACCGTCCTGGTTCTTCACATAATCGAGGCACTCTCTTTGCACTTGCGCCTCTTTGATCTTTTCCATCAGCTCATTAATCACTTCCGCTGTTTCCATCTCAAGCAGTGCACCCCCAAACAAGGAGTTCACTCTCAAGTCTCTGAACTTCTCGATCATCTCGTAGTCGTTCATCATTAAGCTGGATAAGCTCACGGATTTCCGACTCAAAGCATCGGCTACCACATTGGCCTTGCCAGGATGATACCTCAACTCAAAGTCGTAGTCCTTCAAGAACTCCGTCCATCTACGCTGTCTCATGTTCAACTCCTTCTGGTCAAACAGATATTTCAGGCTCTTGTGATCACTGAATACAGCAAACTTCATGCCAAACAGGTAATGCCTCCAAATCTTGAAAGCAAAAACAATGGCTGCCAACTCCAAGTCGTGAGTCGGGTAGTTCTCCTCATGAGGTTTCAACTGTCTTGAAGCGTAAGCAACCGCTTTCCCTTTCTGCATCAGCACACAGCCAAGTCCTTTACCAGAGGCATCGCAATACAACTCGAATTGCTCCGCAGGATCAGGAAGAACTAACACTGGAGCAGTAGTCAGTCTCTCCTTTAACTCCTGGAAACACTCCTCACACTCATGTGTCCACACGAATGGAGTCTCCTTTCGGGTAAGGCGAGTCATCGGTAGCACCATCTTGGAGAATCCTTCTATGAACCTCCGATAGTACCCGGCCAAACCCAAGAAGCTTCTCACTTCTGTAACCGTCTTGGGCCTCTCCCAATCCATCACGGCCTCAATCTTGTTAGGATCAACTGCAACTCCATTAGCAGAAATCACATGACCCAGAAATTTCACCGCCTTGAGCCAAAACTCGCATTTTGATGGCTTCGCATAGAGCTTCTTCTCTTTTAGCACTTGCAACACAATTTTCAAGTGCTCGGTATGCTCCTCCTCCGTCTTGGAGTAGATCAAGATGTCGTCAATGAAGACGATCACAAACTGATCCAGGTACGGCTGGAAGATTCTGTTCATGTAGTCCATGAACACTGCGGGTGCATTGGTGAGTCCAAACGGGATCACCAAGTACTCGTAGTGCCCGTACCTCGAGCGAAATGCTGTCTTTGGGACATCCTCCGGCTTTACCCGTATCTGATGATAACCGGACCGGAGATCAATCTTGGAATACACACAAGCACCCCTGAGCTGATCCAGCAAATCATCAATGCGTGGAAGAGGATGCTTGTTCTTGATTGTCACCTTGTTCAACTGTCTGTAGTCGGTGCACAACCGCATGGTCCCATCTTTCTTTTTCACAAATATGACCGGTGCTCCCAAGGGAGACACACTCGGCCGAATAAAATCTTTTGCTGAAAGCTCCTCGATATGCTTCTTCAGCTCCGCCAACTCTGGTGGCGACGTCCGGTATGGAGCCAACGAGATAGGCCCCACACCAGGCAATAAATCTATGGAGAACTCTATCTCCCTCTGCGGTGGAAACTCAGGAATCTCCTCAGGAAACACCTCGAGGAATTCCCTCACCACAGGAATGCCAGTGAGATCCTCCTGTGTCCCACTCACCAAACCTCCCAACATGACATAGCCAAATGCCCCTGCTCTCAAGGCCCTCCTCGCCTGCAGGACTGAAATGAACGGTGAGGAACTGGCTGTGGACCCACCCGGAGACATCACCACTTTCTTGGCACAACAGTCAATCATTGCACAGTTTCTGGACAACCAATCCATGCCCAAAATAATTTGAAGGTTGGCCATCGGCAATCCTATCAGATCTACCGAGAAATCACGGCCATCCCACTGAAACGCTACATCGCGATGAACAGTGGAGGTCAAACATTTTTCTCCGGTGGCGGTGGTAACCCGCATCGGTGGAGAAAGCACATCACTGGGCAACTCAAGCCCCACAGCAATAGGGGTAGCAACAAATGAGTGCGTTGCCCCGGAATCAAACAAAACATCAATAGTTGATCCACCAATGGTAACAGTACCTCTGACCAGGTTCGGAGCTCTGTCCGACTGCTGACGATCAAGTGTGTAGACTCGTCCGGTGGTAGGTGGCACTGCTGGTGCCCCAGTAGGAACCATCTGCAATGGCACAGCCTGCACTGCAGCAACTCTCGCCGTCGGGCACTCTCTGGAGTAGTGGCCCTCCTTGCCACACTGGAAGCATATCAACTGACCGGTAGAGCACGGCCCAAAATGTGACTTCCCGCATCCAGAACATCTGGGAGCAGGAGGTCTAGCTGTGTTTCCCGGAGTGGCAGTCTTTCTGAACTGATTCGGCGCTTGCTTAGCCGTCAACGGTGGTTTGCCCTTGCCCTTGTTGGAAAAGTTCTTGTTCTTCCAGGGAGTAGAACCACCAGCGCTCTGCGGCACCTCAATCTTGGCCCTCTTGACCTGACTCGCCCGACAGTAGTCCTCGATGTCGCGGCACTGCTGCACCAACGCTCCGAAGTCTCTCGAAGCAGAACCGGCGAGATGTCCAGCAATATCCTCATTTAGTCCCCTCCGGAACTTGGCCGCCAGAAAAATAGGAGTCGGTCTCGCCATGCGGAAATGAGAGAACTTGACCAGCTCATTAAACTTGGCCAGGTACTCGTCAACAGACAACGAGCCCTGTACCAACCGGTCAAACTCCCCCTGCTTCCTCTCCTGTGAGTCATAAGGGAAGTACTGACCCAGGAAGCTCTCCTCGAAGAATGGCCACGTCATCACATGACCCTGCATCTCGTAGACCTGAGATAGGTTGGTCCACCACTCATGGGCCTCGCCCTCCAGCATGTACGTGGCGAACAGCAGCTTCTGCGGATCGGTGCATTGCATGATCCGGAAAATTTTGTCCAGCGCCTGTAGCCATCTGGCAGCAGCAATGGGATCATACGATCCGTCTAAGGTAGGTGGCTTATGCTTACGGAAAGCATTCAGCCGGCGATCGATCTCGTCACGATCCTCAGCAAGTACGGGGATAGTCTGCATAGCCCCCGTCAAAAGACTACCCTCACCCATCTGGCTCTGGGTGTCCTCCTGTTGACTAGGCGGAGGTGGAGGCGGTGGCGGCGGTGGAGGTGGTGGAGGACCCTGGCCCGCAGCAGGACCAGCCCTCAACTCCTCCAATATGACCCTCATCATCGTCATGTTGGCCATCCGGTTCTCCTCCAAAACCTCTGTCGTGGTTTGCCGGTTCGCATCTCGAATTGCGTCCAGCATCGCCCGGTTCGCCAGCCTCGTGGCTTCCTGGTCGGCTAGTCGGGCCGCCTGCATCTCAGCCAATGCAGCCAGGACAGGATCCGTCTGATCCTCACTAGTACTCGTGTTCCTCCTCGGTGGCACCATGACTCTGCACAAGTTACACAAAGAATGAGTTGATGAGGCCCAGGCCATGTGGTCACATATGCATTATCATAACACACACCAGTCAGAGAGAACGCAAAGTAGACACGCAACGACTCATCCTAAGTTATTGCAATACATACAGGCTTTTCCCTAGAAAGTGCTCTGATACCATAAAATGTAACAGCCCGTGTTAACCCGGTCTGTTAACACACTATCGTATTAAGCCACGCTTAATTAAAATGCGGAATAACTTTTTCTTTAATTCAATTATGACGTCATTAACTTAACCAACTTGATTACTTAATCATTTTCATAAAAATACTGCCTGTATGTAAATTGCAAGACAACTAACTGAATACCTCGTACATAAATATAAGGTGAGTATCTAAAGCCACAGGTCTACACAAGTAGCATGGGTCAAAATCCTGATACATTAATTACAACAGCGAATTAAAAGACATAATCAAACCATGTGGCATGGACAAACCCCATGCTCACCAAATAAGGCAACAATGCCCACAAATAGTCTCAACATAAACTTAACATAAACAAAGCAGAAAATATAAATAAGTGGAAACATAACAACAGTCAATCCAGCAAGACAGCACATCAGAATATCAGCTCAGCTCTGGCCTCCTGCCACCTGAGCCCTCAACATTACCTGATCCTGAAATAAGCGTCCCCAAACGTGGGGTGAGATCTCTAACAAGAAATCTCAGTAAGACAAGGGGTCCTCAAGGAGTCTCCACCCCAAGCTCACTTACATGTGTAATATAAGTTCTAAAAACAGTATTACAGTATAAGTTCTAAAATCATGCGATGCAACAATTAATCATGTCATGTGTGCTTTCAAATCTACTGGCCAGAGAAATGTAGGAATACGTCTATGCCTACATGAGTACATGGATACTACCTGCACCTCACCCACATGCTTCTCCATCTTGTATGTACTACATACTCAGGATTGCCGTCTAGGTGGACAACACATGCATATCATAAAAGCTCATTACATATAAACAGCTCAACAGCATTTCCAAAATAATCAAAGCATGTAACACAGCATGCATAAACCCATCCCCATGGGACATGGTGGAACATCAAAATGGCTAAACCGAGGACACGAAAGCTTACCTTGCAAGCTAGCTATCCAAGCCAAGAGTCCAACCACTCACAAGTCCACAAACAGCAGTATCACAATCTGATATGGACCAATAATACATCAATATTTATGCATTACAAGCATACAACTTAAAGACTACGCCTTTCCTTTACGTTTACGTCTTAAGGCTTCCAACAAAGCCATAAGCCCTTAATCATATGATTCTGACTTAGTTCATTTATTACAGAAGTTTTCCTTAAACTAGGGTCCACACACACCCAATAGCTTACTGTTCATACAGTACAGCTACTGTCTGCGCAAACCCAGGATATCCGGATATCAGAAGGGGCATATCCGGATATGCCATATCCGGATATGCCATATCCGGATATCACACTGACCATATCCGGATATACCATATCCGGATACCCAGATCCCATATCCGGATATCAATATCCGGATACCATATCCGGATATCGATATCCGGATATCTGTTTGACAAATATCCGGACATCTCACGACAGAATGCAATTTCTGCATTTCGTGAAATATCACTCCCAAGGTTCCATTTTATTAAAACTGCAGTTGTAATTCTTTACCAAAAATTCTGAGATTTTAATATGTTAAACTAGACCTCACAAGCTTTCCAACGACATATCTTATGTCTCAATCGGAGTTGTATAACTCCGGTTATGATTTTCGCAAAGTGACTGCTGCCAACTGAATTTCCAGCAACCAAGACGCGACTTTAAACTAACACTGAGATCAAACCACTTATCCAATGGCTACGAAATTTTACAGGGTTATAGCCTTATGTGTTAGCTACACATAGGTCCAGACGGAACTCGATTTGGAGCTCTGTAGTTCAAGATATCGAATTTTTACCGAAACAGGTTCGTTGCTGTCCCCATATCCGGATATGGATATCCGGATATCATATCCGGATACTGATATCCGGATATCTGCCCGACAATATCCGGATATCTCACGACAGAATGCATTTTCTGCATTTCGTGAATATCCAATCCATAGGTTCAACTTTTTAACCGATTAAAGGCACTTAAACATGCATTTCTAGGGGTGTTTAACCTACCCCACCCTTAAGTTATTAACTTAGCTCAATACATGCATTAAGGTTCCATTTTTAAGCATTTAAACACATGATCATGGTGAGGTAACTTACCCCAAGGCTTAAGACAGAAATCGACAGAGGTATGAAGCTCTTGGAGCTCTCCACAAGCTCCTCAACTCAGGCCACACCAAGGTGTACGAAAATGGTGCAAAGCTTGCCCCTTTCAACACAAAGGAAGCTCCTTGAGGCTTCACAACTCAAGAACAAGGACCCAACCAACCAAGGAAGGAAACTCAGCCCCAAACTCTCCCTCAAACAGTGGCACAACTCAGAATGATTCCACCCACACCAAACCCAAGGATCACACTCACTCTTACCAAGTGTTTTTGTGAAGGAACCAAGAAGAAATGAGGTTTCTTGGCTCCAAAGGTGAAGGGATGAAGAGAATGGCAAGGTGGCTGCCCAGGCTGCAGAAATTCTCACGTAGAGAAGCTGCATATGCCTAGGGTTATGTGCCATAAGTTGGTTATATAGCCACATGAGTCATAACGCGCAGTATTAGCCTTAATAGCAAAGTAAAAGATATTGATCCCAAACTTTGGAATTTAGACCTACGCATTTTTCTAAGATTTGTCATATTTTTATTTTATTTTTCGGAGCACCTTTCCGGTACGCGCTTTTCCATAGCCAGTATCAGTTCTGGCATCAGATTACGTTATTTTGACTTGAAACTTGTTTTACAAGTCCTACATAATATTCTAGTAATTATCATGCATTCGTTATAATTTTCCGGGATACTTTTCCGGTACGCATTTATACCGGGTAGCAGAACCGGTATCTGCGCTTTTCTTCCGAAAAGCGACTTTCAGCATTTTTACTCACTCAGTATAATTATTTAAGCTCAATAATAATTATTAAGGTCAATTATGGAATCATTTCTAATTATCATAATTTTTTTTTTTTGGTACCTTAATTAGCGGTGCGGGTTCTTACATAGGTTATTTTTTAAAAACTTATCATTGTGGGTTCTTTATATGATTACAAGTTTTTAGCATGTGTATTGATTTGATGCTGTTTAGACACATTTGTTTCAATATAAGCAAAAAATATGACTCATACATTACCATTTGGTTAATTTGCTTTCAAGTCCCTTTCAGACAACATTTTTTGGGTTCTAAAAAAAACCCATTTTTTTGTTTGCTGAGATTATTACTTCTACGTGTTAACATATTAGCGTAATTTATTTAATGACCGTTTGCATTTTGTATCGTAGGCATAAATATGATGGTAGAAGAGGATGTCTCTGGTAATGCATAAACATAGGAAATCACATGTTTGGAATGTGTTGAACTCATCCCTCTAATGATTGCTACAGAATGACACTGAATTAATAGCGTTTTCTTATTATAGGTACAAGGTGATCTTTTAATTCCTTATTTGCTTGGTCTGTTTGTTACCTTGATTTTATTAGTAACTGTTATAGTTAGCAATAAGTTGCATGTATTTTTCTTTTTTAGCCATCCTCATTTTAACATAGTCTACTATGGCGTATTTATTTTTTACATAACTCATCGATTAGATAACTATATATGATTTGTATAATATTGATCACTCTGGATAGCAGATTTTTATGTATGATTGATATTTGCAAAGTTTTGTGTCAATGTTGTAATTTTTTCCACCTGAAATATAGAACAAGATAACAACACATTTTTTTGTAAGTATAAAGTTTGCAGTACGATTAACCAACCACGGCGGACTACAAATATTTTGTTTTTTTTCTCCGGGCATCGCACGGGTAATTCACTAGTTGGACTATATGATTTGAGGGATCAAGACATGTCTTCAGCACATTACAAAAATAAAAAAATAAAAAAAATACATGTCGCATTCTAGAATCTTAGGATTTAAATTTAATTTAGGATATCTATGTCATAAATTTAATTTAATTTTACACGGTGTTTTAAGAGGAATTTTCTGAAATTTTTATAAAAGTAATAGTGATAGTTTTATTTATCCATGTTTATTATAAGATTTCTAATTTTTTTTTTTTTTGAGAATTTTATTTTTCAAGAATTTTGTTTGATTATAATTTTAATTCAAAATATCATCAAAGAAATGATATTCTTGGAATCCTAGTTATTTGGGAAATTATATATTTTTTTTTTGAAACAAAATTCTTATAATATTTTATTCTATCAAATAATTTTTTTGGTAATATTCTCAAAAAAGTGACTTCCTCATTATATTTCTAGATTATAATTTTCAGACACAAATTTTTTTATCTTCTATCAAATTTCCACTTAATTTTTTTGAAAATACCTTATTTTATTAGGATTTCTATTGCATAGATTAGGTTAGATTTTAAATTATTTGCATATACTTATTCTAAGCCATAGGAAAATAGATTAGCATGGTTTGTTATTTACATTCTATAAATTGCACGAAAATGATCGAACAAAGTAACTCTTATTTGTGAGTCGTATTGCTAGTGGGGTTGTATAAAAATCTGGGAAGTGCATACCAATTTTTTCTTAGCAACGAAGTAGCTGCATGGTAAGATTTGTTCACCAGCGATTTGGAAAGATTCCAATGATAAACTGCATAACTAGTACAAATAAATTATGGGAAAAATTATTCTCATATTATATAAGATAATTTTTTTTCCTACACAATTTTTGATAACTGTGTCACTTTTTTTTTCTTTTTCAGATAATAAAGCCCACAAGTTTATTTTTATGATATGAGATAATTTTTTTTTTTCAACATGAAATTAATAAAACCCATAAATTATACGTAGGATATAAATAGAGCAAAATATGAACGTCCGTATCACTGCAGAACTAGTTGATGTTCCATTGATAAATATGAACTAGTGGCACCCACTCCATGAGTAAAAATGTAGTGTTCCATGAGCACTTTGGATTCAGTGGGGTGGAGGAAAGAGTAAGAAAGAAAAAATAGATGAGAGAAAAAATCAAAAATCAAAAATCAAATACAAGTGTCATATTTTAATGGGGAGTACCACAAAATCCAGGAGCAGATTCAATTTTTTCCCATTGCATTTAGTGGAGTTAATGCACATGACAGAGCAGGTGAGCAGTAGCATTCATGCCATCTAACCCGCTAACAACCATTATTCCAAGAAGCAATTCAAGCTATTTCATTCACATAGTGTTTTCTTCCAATTAATCATACCCTCGCCTCAATCTCCGTCCTCTTATGTCATTGGCTCACAATAAGGAACATTAATAACCAACCAGTAACAAATAATTTAAAAAAAGGGTTTGATATTCTCATATTGCATGAAAATTCAATTCTCATACTGCGACTCAACTAGTGGTGGGTCCCACATTTATTAAAAAGAGAAAAAGAAAATAAAAGTTTTGAATGCAAATTGAAGGGTCACAACATGAGAATTGAATTCTCATGCAACATGAGAAAATGTTTTCCCTTTAAAAAATTCATAACCAATATAAAAAGATATTAGGGAAAACATTTTCTCATGTCGTAGGAGAGTTGTTTTTTCTATTAGTGACCCTTCGATTTTCGTGTAATATTTTTTATTTTTTTAATAGATGTGGACCCCACATGAGATGTATCTATAATATGAGAAAAATTTCTTATGCGACATGAGAAAATCGAAACCCGAGATATTATGATGGAAACCAAGTAACCAACCACCAATTTGAATTTAACAAGGTGATATATAAATGTAAAAGATGTAGACATACAGAAAGTTGCATTGTTGTAAATGGTATTGCAAGTGGTCGTATAAAAATCTGGACAGTCTCCACCAATTTTTATCCTCAATAGCAGGTGTGGTGACCTCAAGCAATCAAAGTAACCCAGATGTTAGGTTTTGTGCGCCAGTGATTTGGAGGGAATCCTTCATAACCTGCGGAACTAGTGGAAAAATACATATATAAAGCAAAATATAAACATCCATTCAATAGTACCAAATACCAAATAATTTAAAAAATTAGTAACCAATATAAAAGGATATCATGATGGAAACCATCCGCTTATTACGATGTATTATGATCTTCAGCAATGTGTTTCTGAACCGTCCAATAAAGCAGGGAAATATATGTGGTATAACTGTTGTACCTTTCACTCACTGCATCTATCCAATAAAAAATAAAAAATGACTGACATATTTTATGGAAAGGAGAGAAAAATATTTTTTTTTATCTAAATATCATTAATTAAATGGCAGATGTACCTACTACAGATGTACAAAAGATGATCTCATAAACCAGAACTTGAATGTTAGACATAAGAGCCTGAAGCATATATTTTTGAACCAACAGCAGCCTCTTAAAGCTATACTGTACCAATAAACAGCATAACAACATAACTGAATAGCTTGAGAAATTGCCAAAGATAACCAGTAATTATCTGGATATGTACAAGATCTATGCAAGGCCCACTTAATGGTTCTTATAGGATTATGATAGCAACATAATTCTGGGTGTTTAGCAGAGGAGAAATTTTTTTTTGTCCGAGAATCTCGATTTTCAAAAATATGTTAAAAATATTCAATTTACAATAATATCCGAAAATTTAAAATTTAAAAAAATTCAGTTTGCCAGGAATCCGGTAAAACGCCGGCTACCAAACGCCCTTAAGGGGGCGTTTGGTTGAAGGATTATATTGAGATAGATGGGTATTTGAGAAGTGGGATAATGAGTTGCCTTTGTTTGGTTTAAACTTTCTGAATATAAGGCTAGCTAAATCATTAAGCCACCGAAACAACTTGGATGTCTATCTGCATCAGAAAGCTGGCCAAATAATCCCTCTAACTATGTGGTATTGCAAGTTAGCTTGTTAAATGGTGACGGTGGGCAAGAATGAGATGACGAGAGTACCCTTCATGGGGGTTTTATAGAAAAGGGAAGGGAATATTTTGAGATGATGAAGGTGAGGTTTGGGGTGAAACCTGGGCTGCAACATTATACATGTATGGTGGACATGTTGGGGAGGGTTGGCCTAGTTGAGGAAGCAGAGATGTTAATTTGAGAATGGAGGTTGAGCCCGATGAAACTTTGCGAGGTGTCTTGTTGGGGGCCTGTAAAATTCATGGGAAGGTTGAGGTGGCTGGGAGATTTGCAGAGATGTTTTATGGGAAGGAACTGAATGTTGCATCGTCAATTTGAACTTATTTTTCATCGTCAATTTGAACTTATTCTTCATCGTCAATTTGAACCCTGTTTACGGGTAAAGTAGCATGTCACCGTCTAATAATTTTAAAATTAGGGTTATTTTCGTAATAACAACTTATTTTCCCATCTATATTTTACTTCCAACCAAACATAGATTTCATAAAAGTTACCTAATTTCCCTGGTAAATTTTTTTCCAACCAAACAATTTTTTTTTTTATATTTTTCCTATCTCACTATCTCACTTTCCAACCATTTCTCTATCAATTACATTTCCCTAGTATTCAAAAAATTTCTCCTCAACCAAACACCCGTTAGAATGTCTTTGGTAGGAGTTTAATTTTAAGATAGATTGGGAAATAGATCTAGTATTTTAATTTGTCTATGTTAGGTAATGAGTTTTAAAAAAAATTTAAATAGGGAAATTACTTGCCCATTATTTGACAAATTGTGTATAAAAAATACTATTTCATTATACCACCTAGCACGTGGTATTTGTGTTTGCTGGGCAAATCTAAAAAGCAAAGCTAAGTGACTGAGCAAAATGACCCTGATGATTCTGTTTTTTTTTTTAATATTGAATATTGACTTCTTCTTCTTTTTTGTGTAAAACTTGTCTTTCGTTTGTTTGTTTATGGGAAAACATTTTTTAATGTTACATGAGAATTCAATTCTGATGTTGTGACCCTTCGATTTACGTGTAAAGCTTTTTTTTACTTTTTATTTTTTAATAAATGTGGGACCCACCACTAGTTGAGTCACAACATGAGAGTTGAATTCTCATGCAACATGAGAAAATCAAATCCCTTTGTTTATAGCATATTTTGTTTATGAGTTTTATAAGAATTATGTTGTAGGAGAAGTGATTGTATTATGTTATAGAGATTCGTTTTGCGTGCCGGAATTTTTATTTTTATTTTTTGCTGCGGGCCCACAAAATGTTGTGTGTGTAGAAAACTTTATAAGGTCATGTTACATGATAGATGATAAACCCTTTGTTTATTTCATTATTGATCTTAACATCAGAGTCGGACTTCTTCATATTTAGACCAAATTGCAAAGCATCAGCAGAGCTCACTCCAATTGCATGAAGAGACAAACATATACTTAGAAAACTTAAACTAACTTTCCCAGTAATTCCTTTCAAACACCCCCCCACCAAACAATTAATTCTTTTTTTTTTTTACTTTCCTAGCCAAACTAAACTCATTTTCCTATCCAACACATTTTCCCATTAATCATATTTACC
>JAVKPL010003185.1:0-19221 GCA_032173675.1 Gastrolobium villosum
TATCATGCTTGCTCGGTGCATCGACTAGCGCAACACAAGAAAGACGGGTGAGAATTGTGATTCTCCTATTTCCCTTTTTGTTTCAAGGTATGTATGTATTAGCTGGTGAAATATTATTCATATACGTAAAGCCCTCTAATTAAAAATTCTAGTTTCTTCTAAATTGTTATATATCATTCGTTTTCGGGTTGGTTCTGGGGTGGACCTTCTATAATGTATACGAAACTAGTCAACGAATTTATGCTATTAAAGGATAAAGCACGGACAATTCACAATTAGATGGAAGGAAATAAAAAAGAAGAAAAGAAATTATATGCATTAGATAACCTAGGGGAAGAGAGAGGAAAGAAGGTAAATGGTTGGTGTGACTTACCACTCGTTGATGACACCTAAAGCTTGCATTGTGATCTCTTGCTCACATGTGTGTTTTAAAATGGGGTTCGTGTATTAAACAGCCATCTTATTCTCAATTTTTGTACATCTATATTTTAGATTTCTTTTTTTACTTTTATGGAAAAAGAAAGAGCGAGATATATATATATATATATATAATTTTTAGATTCTTTTTATAACACATTAGATATATCACTAAGCATGCTATCAAGCTCCATTCCATTACATGCATTTAGCTACATGCACTTCTTATTAAAAATTAAGTTTTTTTAATATGGATTTAGTTTAATACATAAAAAGTCAATTAAAATTCTGTTTTAATAAAAAACCAGAAAGTAAAAGTAATAATAATAAAACTAAATCAATTACATATATAGGCTTTATTAATCTCATGTAATAGGAGAGAAATTCTCTCATGCTATAGAGACAATTATGTGTGGGACCCAGTGACGGACCCAGAACTTTTTATAGTGGGGGGGCGATTTTTTTTATATATTATTAAGAAAAATACATACAATCATATATGAACCTAATATAAAAAGTTTGAAAGAGTTTTATTACAAAATTCAAGGTCAATTCACTTAACTCTTACTCTACGTTTTTTCATATTATTAAATTCTTCTATAATTGAATATGTGCTAAGATTCAAAACAATTTCTTTTCAATATATGTAATCAAAGAATCATCAAGAAATTGATCTTCTATTCAATTTCAAAGTCTGGTCTTTGATTAACTTCCATTCGACAATGGATGCGGGCTCTTTTCCTTCCTCAATATTTAACTCAAAAAATTAGAACCCCTGATTGTGTTTTGTTGTTGTCTTCTTTGACAATGATTTTCGCCACCTCTTGATAATCAAGTGTGTCTGATTTTAAATTTTTTTCTTGAGCCTTAAAAGTTTACTACTTCATTTGAAAAAAATTACAATTTCAATCTCTAAAGTTGTGTTTGTTTAAGTTTTTATAAATTTTCAGCCCAATTACTTAATTTTTTTAGTCCAAAATTAATTTTTGAGTAAATATCATTTTCGTTCCTCAGCATTTTCCCTTCGATTTCCGTGCTGACATGGGTCCTACATCTAATTTTTTTCTAACACATGAGTCTCACCTGCTTTTTATCTCTACAACATGAGATTTCAATTCTCATTTAACATGAGAAATATAAAACCCAATAAATAAAAGGGAAAATGCTTTCTTACGTTATTGGAGAAAATATTTTTTATGTCATTCATACATCGGATTTACGTGCTTTATTTTTTATTTTTTTAATTTCTTAATGATAGCACCCACTTTAAATAATATGAGCGTGTGCTCAATTTGACTAAAATCGTTTGTGTTTGGGAAAACTTCACTTTCACCCATTGTGGTTTGTGTGTGTATCATTTAACACCTTGTGGTTAAGAAATTATCACGTACATCCACTGTGGTTTCACTATGTGTCCTTTAACTCCTTAAATGACTAAAATATCCTCGTAATATAAAATATCAAAAATACTCATATCTTGTTGGAGATTATTACTTGAAATCTCAATCTCTTCCTTAGTCCTTACCAGTCACAGTACCGGGTCATGCAAGAAACACCTCTAGGAGATTTGTTGCTGGCGGTTTAACTGGGAATTTATATTTGAATTCAAAGAAGTGGTTTGACTATCGTAACCAGGTTTGTCAGATTCTTCTAATACTTAAAGCCGTAAATTCTTAGTTGTTCACTAGTACTCTTGTGTATTATTTTAGGGTTTTCATTTTGTCATTTAACATGACACAACAAAGTTTCCTACATACACAACATTTTGTGGGACCTACATTTTTTAAAATAAAATAAATAAATAAAAATTAAGGCATGCAAAATGAATTTCTATAATATTACACAATCATTTTTCCTATAACATAACTCTTATAAAACCCATTATTTTAACTATAAAAATACCTCATGAAAAAAAAAGGTTTTGCACTCTGGTGAAGATCCAGTACATTCAGTGAAGTGGAGAACACGTCTTGTTGCTCGGGCAAATGATACATCCCGTGAATTGAAGGTTTTTGTTTAGTTCTTTAAACTGCTGTAATAGCGTTTTATTTGTCTGTCATATTATTTCTTGGTAACACTGTTGTTGCTTAATTCATATTTTACAGGATGACACCCTCAAATGAACTATTCATTAACAAAATAAGAAAATAAGTATAAAAAGGCTTAACTTAAAAACAAAAAATAAAATGAAGGGGTATTAGGGTTTTAATTTTAATTAGGGATAATTTTGATATTTTAATTTTAATTTAATATTTTATTTATTAAGGGTATTTGTGATATTTTGTATTATGAGGGTATTTTAGTCATTCAGGGGGTTAGATGACACATAGTGCAACCACAAGGGATATAAATGATAATTTTTAAACCACGTGGTGCTAAATGATACACAGGCAAACCACAATGGGTGAAAGTAAAGTTTTCCCTTTGTATTTTATGTTATGATATGTGAGGAGTTGTAAAAAGGATTTAAAATTTTAAAAGCTTAAATTATATAATAAGATAATATTTCCATAAAAACGATATAAACGATGATTTCATATTTTGAGCTACTTATACTAAATTGACATTTTTAAAAATTGAGTTAATCGTTAGATGGACGGAAATTAATAATTAAATAATTGATATAGTTAACCGTTATTATTTATTTGAAATTAATAATTAAATAATTGGTATAGATAACCGTTAGATGGACGGAAATCAACGGTTGAAATGAGAAGTAAGACTTATAAGTCTTACTCTGGAGTCAAAAGATCCCTCCCCTATATATATAGGGGAGGGATATTTTGACTCTAGAGTAAGACTTACAAGTCTTACTCTCCATCTCAACCATTGATTTTCGTCCATCTAGCGGTTATTATTTATTTGAAATTAATAATTAAATAATTGGTATAGATAACCGTTAGATAGATGGAAATCAACGGTTGAAATGAAGAGTAAGACTTATAAGTCTTACTCTGGAGTCAAAAGATTCCTCCCCTATGTAATTAGATATTAAATCATATTTTTAATAAATAAGATTCGATGACAGATTCAAATTTTGAATTATTTGGAGAAAGATAATAATAAATTTTAAATTTTAAATTTTTTGCAATAATTTATTATACATATCACTTGATAAAAAAAAAACATTAGACAAATGTTTAAATGTTGATCAAACATGAGTGACAAAAGCTAAAGCTGTCGCTTGACAAATGTTTAAATTCTACTTGCACTTATCATGTTTGAGGGTTGACTATGTATCTTCCTTCATCGCCTTATTCGACAAGGATATGAGAACTTTTCAGCTCAGCTTTATAAGTGTCATGATGTGTGGAATATGATCTTTGGTTGTTATTATTTTTTATTTTATTTTAATTTAAAGAAAGCTGTGATTTTGTCATTTAAGGTACAAATTGAACCCATATTACTTTTTTTTTTTGTTTTTTTGTGTAATCCATCACCTGAGTAATTTCCAAATACATCTGTAACTCTTTCTTTACCACTACGAATAAAGGTGTATTGGCTATTAATTAGGATACGTTTTCATTACTTGTAAAATAAACGTTATATTTCCAAAAAAAATTGTATAAATTATATTATGTATTACGAATAATAATAATATTTGAGCATGTATTATCGGTAATATATAATATAATATATAAAAGTTTATAAATATGACCTATCCTATAAACAAATAGAATATTCATTACACTTGCACAACTCATACATTTTTTTATATCCATCCTAATTATTTCTTTTACATCCGAGTATTTTATAAGTTTCAATTCTTTAAACCGAATGTGAGACTAATCTCAAATCGGGATTTAATAACAATTAAAGCTTTCATCCCCCTCTATCCAAAGATGTATTTAATAGGAAGCAAATTCTTCTCTCCCCACCTACTCTACTTGTGTTGCCCCTGCACCATTTGGTTCATACATTTCTATTTTACTGGTAGGGAAAACGGAAAACACTTTTTCGGTGTTTGTTTCCTCTACAGACTTTGAACTGCATATGGTCTATGTCCAGAGAACTTTGTTATGATCCATAGCCCCAATGGGCTCATACCGCGAGTCAGTCCAAAGGCTTTGCTGGAAAAACAAAAATTGTTGTTTGCCAGAGAAGCAGATGAGTTGTCATGTGAATTGTTTCAATTGAAGACTTGCCGTGTCTTAAATGATAATGATAATGATAATGAAAACAAAACTAACAAGTCGAAATTTTACATTGTACTAATGTTAGGCATACCAAACATAGGGATAGGATATTCTTACTACCTATTTTTTCTACTACCATTCCACTACCACTCTAATCACCATGAGATTAGAGAAAAAATTGAATGAAGAGAGAGAAAAAAAATATAACTTTTGAATCCAATGATGATTAAAGTGGTAGTGAAGTGGTAGTAGAAAAAATGGATAATATGAATATCCTACCCCACCAAACATATTTACCTTATCGTATAATATCGAGCCAAACAGCATCTTCAATAACAAGCATGAATAAAATAACACTGCACATTGCTAATAGAATAATAGATCAAATTATTATTAATCATATTTCCAACAAAAAATTATTATTAATCACTCAACTTAAAACAGAATAAGTAGAAAAATAATTAAGATGTTTTGCTGTAAAATCAAAGGAAGTCTTAGCTTTTTTTTTTTTTTTTTTTGCTTCCCTTATCAAGGAAAATCTTAGTTTTCGGAGCATATAAATGGATGTGTTTAATTTTCGCTGGATGTACATATTACACTAATAAAAATGTTACTCTTGGTACATGAAGGTGGTTTTGATGTGATCTGTTTGTTTTTCTTTTCTTTTCAATTATTCAAATCTAAAAGGAATCATTTTTATATTCACATAGACGAGACTCAACTTGGTACTAGAGGTCGGCCAAAATGCTGAATATAACGTTCACGGGCTAAATTGAACTAATTACGCTTTAATTTTTTTATAAATAATTACGCTTTAATTTACTGTCTATTAATAATTACATTTTAATAATTTTTTTAACTTCCAAAAAAATTAATAATAATAGTTTGTTAAAGGTTTTTTGTTTTGAATCCCATATTGATTGCATAGGCAATAAATATGATATTTATAAGACTTTGAACACTCATTTAAATTAGTTTTTGGAATAATAATCTCAAAATCCGTAATAAATATTTTAGGGATTGGAAATTATCTCTATATTGTTTCAAATCTATTTTATTCATTTATCTTCACACCGTTAAATTACAATCTTAGCTAATAGTAGAATAGAAGAGGGAACAAATGAAGACAGGTTGAGATAAAATAAACATAACAAAAAAATAAACATAATATCATATCACAAGATTTTATATAGGCCGACTGATTAATATAAATCGAGCCGAACCATAAGATAAATATACATAGTATTACTTAAATGATATATTAGATAAAAATGTTTGTCCTTTTAAATAATATAACTTGTATCATTTCACTCTCACAAAAAGATGAAATTCATACTTTTATATTTTTTTGTCTATTCTCTCTCCTTCTTTATCTGTTTCTTTCTCTTATTTAAAATGATATAACTTTAAATCTTTTAAAATCATACATATTTTTTTCCATATATAATAGTGGAATTTGTTGACTCATGTGGTATATGCCTCGGTAACTGGTAAGCAATAAAACCAGAACCCATGCGACAGGGCTCAAAATAGGTGGAATACTTTTTATAATTTGATTTCATCTTAGGACGTGAGACAAAATGTGCAGAAAGAATGAGTCCTCTGAGTAAAAAAATCAAATGATCAAAAGAATTAAATATGTAAAGAAATAAACAAAAACAGCTTATGTATGCGGTTGGGTGCAGTATGAATAGTTCAGAGATTCCTACAGCTGAAATTTCAACATCAAGCGCGATTGAAGCTGTATTTAAATAGTGCCATGAAAGACTTTCTTTTACCAAAAAAAAAAAAAATAGTGCTATGAAAGACTTTAGCTATGGTTTATGAAAAAAGTGATATTAATTCGGTACGTATATCTTGAGAACTAAAGTCAAGTTTTTTTTTTTTATTTATTTATGAAATTCAAATTTTATTTAAAGTTTTTTATGCTGCTATATATTATTGTATGACAGTTATATTTACCACAATTTTAGACTTTCTACTTTTATTACCTATTTATTCATTGTTGGATCAACGATTAAAAAAAAGAAAAATCAACTACCATTGATTCTATGATCACATAGGTAATAAGGGTGATAAGCCTGAAATAGTGATAATGATGGTAGCTCAATTGATATAGAAAACTGAACATATGGGTTTAAGAGTATGTATTTGATCCTCTCCGATACCGTCTTTGAGAGAAGTTTAAAGCAATGTTGTGAAACCTGGTCCACCAGCACCTAGCAAACTGGTCATCAGATCGGTTCGAGTCAAGTATCGGACCGGGTCAGAACCTGGCCAAATCCGGTCAAAACTGGTGATGCAGTGGGTCATGCATTTTTATAAAAAAACCAAAATTGTTCATCTTGTTAAAAGAAACGTTGAACTCATTTTAAAAACTTTTGTAATTTTATTTCTTAGTAGTATATTTTTCCATAATGACCTCAAATTTCAATTCCAATAATAAAACAATTTGCGGAACAATAAATTAAGAAAATGTGACATATGTCATTTCAATATAGATGAATTTAAAAAATATAAGTTCACAAGATCTGACTTTTTGAATGTCATTGAGAGGTATGCTATGAGGATTTTGAGTTACAATTTAAATTGACATAGTAATGACGCGCATTTTCATTTATTTGTGCTTTATGAACTTGTAAATGTGTGATTGAGTAGTTTTTAAGCTTATTTAGTGAACTTTGTTTAACTCATTTTAGATATGGAGAATATAATAAATTTATATGTTCATATTTATATATAATTTTATATATCTAGGTCAACTGGTTCAACAAGTGACCCACGGGTCCGACCAGTGACTCAGTACCCCAATTGGGTCGATGTCCAGGTCGGGTTTAATAAAACTGATTTAAAGCCTTAATTATAGGATCCATCCCCCAAATTGAACTAGTCACAAAGTAATGAATCAATTAAAATATATATTAAAATAGTGGTAACTAATAAGTATAACCTTTTGTACAACTATTTATATAGAGTAAGGATATTCTAACTACAAAAAACTCTCACTACTAATTTACTACCCATTGGATCAAAGAGAGAGAATGTTAAAAAGTTTTTGAAGAGAGAGAAAATATTAATCTAATGGTGATTAGATATGTACACACACCAATGAACAGAATAAAATTTGAGTAATATTTAACACACCTAATCATAAGTAGATACATTTGAAAATATTTTCTACGGTGTAAATTTCTACCGAATAATTATACACACATTTCTCATCCGTAGAGGATATTTTAAGTAGGGGTGGTAAATGAACAAGGTGTCTTTACCTCGACTAGTGAAGTCCTGAGTTTATATGTCTAAAATTGATTGTTGGAACCAGACTTAGAATTGTATAAAAGTTCGTTTAATAAAAAGACCTCAGACTCTAATTCAGAAGCTCGGCCTTAGAGCCTCCCAGACTGGCCTAGTATATAAATATTTATTTTATATTTTTTATACTACTTGTAATAGCCATCTCTCATCAATTTATTTCACCTCGTTTTATTGGTTTAACAGACTTTTTGAATGATTTTGTTATATATTATGTTGTTTAAATATATATTGAATTTATGAATATTTATATAATTACTAGTGCTGTTGATTGTATATTCTGTTTGGATAAATTTTTGTTATCTTTTTTTTTTTTAATCAGGTTAAATCAGACTTATTTTTTGTAAATAAGACAGGCCAGAAGCCGATAATTATATTCATAATAGGTAACAGGCTTGGTCAGACTGACACATTTGAACACAAGCTTAGCCTTTTAAGACCAAAGCTCAGTTCGGTTCGACTCAGCCCATTAACACCCCTAATTCCAAAGTTCCACCCATGATATTAGA
Source organism: Gastrolobium villosum (assembly GCA_032173675.1). Classification (NCBI taxonomy): domain Eukaryota; kingdom Viridiplantae; phylum Streptophyta; class Magnoliopsida; order Fabales; family Fabaceae; genus Gastrolobium; species Gastrolobium villosum. The sequence continues at coordinate 8,378 of JAVKPL010003185.1, forward strand.
ATAATGCTCGAAGCATATAATTATCTTTAAAGTATCTAAATTTTAAAATGTGTGTTATACCATTATTTTATACATATCATATTTAACATTTTTAAAATGTTTGTGATATATTTCAATTATTGTTTAAATTTTTTGCATTAATATAAATAAAATACCACATTTATTAGACAAACAATAATATATTATTATGTTTAGAATAAATAAAAATGACTAATGAAATATTGATGTGTTTATTTTAATTTAAGATTTCCCTTATATTATTATACTAAGCTTTTAATTATATTTTAACCATATCTTTTTTTTTTGATAACATTAACCATATCATATATTAAGTTCTTTAAAATTATATACCAAAAAGATTTCTTTAAAAATTATTGTATCTATGTATTAAATTATATTTGCTTTCCACATTTATATACATGTTCTTAAATAGTTATGAAATATACATCACACTACAACAAAAGGATAAAATTAAAAATATCTGTTAAAAAATAACTACATAAAAAATATAAAACAATACGTGAAAAGAGGTATGATATCTTTACTACTAATTTTTTCTACTACCACATTAATTAGAATTCAAAAGTTATTTTTCTTTTCTCTCTCTTTATTCAAATTTTCCTCTAATTCAATGGTGATTAAAATGGTAGTAAAAAAATTAGCAGTAAAAATATCCTACCTCAACAAATATTACGTTTGAACTGAAAAAAGATGAAGGTTACAAACAAGTTTCTTAAAAAAAGTATGACAGAAAACTCTTTTAGAGGTGAACCTTTGGCTTCTTCTTCTTTTTTAATGGAGAAGCACGTTAGAGTTTAAAGGATTTACCTTAAGTAAGAGTAAGATTTGGTATATAAAGTGTGAGTTTTCTCTGGTAAGAGATGTAGACTAAGATCTCGTGTATCTACTTGGTCAAGAGGTATTCAAGAAAGATACTTTCAGACACCTGAGATGCATTCTGCAAAAAGGCGAATAGATTGATGAGGATGTAAACCATAGAATCAAATCAAGGTGGATGAAATGGCGTAGTGCTTTTGGATTTTTGTATGACCGCAAAATTCCCCTTATCCTAAAAGGAAAGTCCTATAGAATAGCGGTAAGGCCTGCAATGTTATATAGAGTTGAGTGTTGGCCAGCACATAAGCAACATGCACATAAAATGGGAATAGTAGAAATGAGGATGTTAAGGTGGATGTGTGGTTATACGAAGATGGATAAGATAAAAAATGAAGATATTCGACAAAAGACGAGTAGTACCGGTGGTTGAAAAGATGAGGGAACATAGATTGAGGTGGTTTGGGCACGTAATGAGAAGGCCCCTGGATGCTCCTGTAAGAACAATAATTTGTTACCAAGAGCTCGACACAAAGAAAGGTAGAGGTAGACCGAAACTTACTTGAGGGAATGTAGTAAAACAAGACTTAATAGAAGGAGATATAGATTGGCGACGGTGTGTCTTAGGACGGAATGGGGAAAAGCTATTAACATGGTTGAGGATTAGACCCATTGTTATTCCTATGTTTCAAATGGTCCCTTTTTAGTCCTTTTTCTCTTCATCTCCTCTTCTTCTTTTTCCCTTCTTTTCCTTTATCTTGTTTCCCCTTCCGTATCTTATTTTTTTGATTTTATTTATTTATTTTATACCCCTTTTATTTTTACTTATATATAATGTTCTTTTTTATTCCTCGTACCTTTCATTCAGATTCATCTATAATCAACTCCAATTAGTTTGGGATAAAGCTGTTGTTGATGTTGATGTTGATAACCTTTGGCTTCTCCTCTCTTTTTTGGTAATTGAGAGGGCATAAGCCCAAAAAGAAAATGGAAAGAAAAACAAAATTACTAGATGACCATTGTACGTGGTCTTCCCACGACAGCCATGTTAGCAAGATAAACCCAACGAATACCAGGAGGAGGCTCTATGATCCAGATCCTTGCTGATATTAAAGATATAATTTGCCATCCAATTTGCACAAGCGTTGCCTTCTCTGTAGGTGTGATTAAAGAAACGGTCCAATCTTTTCGGAGCCATGCTTGTATGTGAGAGATCATATGACCTCACGAGCTACTACACCATGGTTGGTGAGCAAAGTGACTACACACGATAAGTCACTTTCAATAACCCCCTGCAACTCCAAGCAAGTTCCAAACCCCGGAGGACACCCTACGATCAACTTTGAAAGAATACAAGCACCTAACCTAAATGCAAAACCCACAATCCATCTTCCTTGTGAATCATGAATAACCCCTCCACGGGATGCTTGACCAGGGTTGTCACGTGCAACACCATCACAGTTGACCTTAACAAAATATCTCCCGGGAATTGCCAAGTATATCCACCACCACTGGTCTTTTTTCTGATCGAAAACCATTAATCCCATCGAATGCCTCAAACACTTCTGTAACAAAATTACGGATTAGGGATTCTCTTTGATTGTTTAGCTTCTTAATTTAGGTTGAGATTAACATGTCATAAACAATTACTCACTTAATTATTTGATAACAATTATTTGAAGGGATTAGATCCTCTCATGTTAAAAAATATATAACATGGTTGTAAAGAACTTGATGTCACCACCCCAAAAGCTAGCTCAAAGGGTGGGAGTGCCCAAGGCCATATAAACTCCACATTAGTTGTTTATCCAACCAATGTGGGACTATATATCTCAACACGCCCCTCACACAAGAGCCCATTGGGCTTGAAAAGTGGATGATGCAACAGACCCAACCTACCTCTGCTAAGAGAGTCCACAAGAGAAAGTGGGGGACGATAAGGCTTTGATACCATGTAAGAAATCTTGGGATACACCACCCCAAAAGCTAGCTCAAAGGGTGGGAGTGCCCAAGGTCTTATAAGGTCACATTAGTTGCACATACAACCAATGTGAGATTATATATCTCAACAAAAGAACCTTGGGATACACCACCCCAAAAGCTAGCTCAAAGGGTGGGAGTGCCCAAGGTCTTATAAAGGTCACATTAATTGCACATACAACAAATGTGGGATTATATATCTCAACACGTCCCCTCATACAAGAGCCCATTGGGTTTGAAGAGTGGACAATTCAACAGGCTCAGCCTACCTGTGCTAAGAAACGTCACAAGTGAAAGTGGGGGGCGGCGAGGCTCTGATACCATGTAAAGAACCTTGGGATACACCACCCCAAAAACTAGCTCAAAGGGTGGGAGTGCCTAAGGCGTTATAAACTCCACATTAGTTGTTTATCCAACCAATGTGAGACTATATATCTCAACAATGGTCATATGTAAAATCATATAAAGTAAGAGAGAGAAAAAATATTAAAATTAATTCATCTTTATATGATTATAATTTTCTCACATAGTCATATTATATATATATATATATATATATATAGGGAAATAATACTCTCATGTCAGATGAGGTACTCCCATTTTCCTACACAAATTCATTTTCCGTGCCAATTAATTTTTTTTTCTTTTTTAATATAAAAAATGGGACCCACATTTAACTTCTCTCTACTCTTTTTCTCTCCTACAATCCTACAACATAAGAAAAATTAAACCCATATATATATATATATATATATATATATATATATATATATATATATATATATATATATATATATATATATATGGTTATGATCATTTTACACCGGTGTAAGTTACACCCTCAATCTTATCCGTTGATTCCACTTATATCTAACGGCTCTGATTTTTTAGTAATGTGAGCCATTAGATACAAGTGGATCAATGGTCAAAATTGAGTGTAAGACTTCTAACTCTTACACCGGTGTAAGAAGAATATCCTGCCCATATATATATATATAATGAGAGAGAACCCCTTTCGCTATTAGAGACATCATTCGCTTAATTATTTGCACAATCATCCGATCATATTGGACAACTTGACAAATCATGTCTCCCTCGCCGGACAACAATATTCACGAGTCTAATTTTTTCTCCGCATAACAACATAATTGACAGTTGGATGTAGTGCCCTGCACGTCCTAGAAAGGTGGGAAAAAAACTGATTGGTTCATGCATTTTTAATTCTTTCTTTTATTTTCGATTTTTTTTGTCTTACACATTTTATTACATTCGTTTGGGTAACATTGCTCATTACGTAAAATCTTTTTATATATTTTTTATTACTTTTTTCTCGATTAACAAGTATCTTAAATTATTAATTGAGGTATAATTAGTATTGTTTTTTGTATATTTTCACTTACTTAAATAATAAAGTATTAAATGACTTTTCATTGACTATTTTAATATCAATCAGTGTTCTACAATTACTCATTAACAAATTTAATTTACTCTCTCTCTCTGCCTATATTATCATTAATGATCTATCTTAAATTATTTAAATTATCATCCACTATATTTGTTCCAAAGATATAAATGCAAGCGAAAGGTGATGATAGAACGAAACCTAATGCCTCCCGGAATCTGAAATAATTATCGTTGAGAAAATACTTTTTGGATCCTCAATAAAAAAAATCACAAAACTCATTTTAATATTTTATGGAAAAAGTCAACTTATGGTCACTTTAAAATTTCAATTCTTTGAAATTATGGTTATCAGAAATTCAAAAAAGACTCGGATTAATCCATGAAGAGGAGTAAGATAGATACATTTTTTTCCCTAAAAAATTAAAATGGATTCCGTATTTTTTTGTTGAGGACTAAAAGAGTATATACTCATTTTTGTTTATCATTTTCATTGGAGGCCAGACTAATTAAAGCTGGTGCTTCTTCTTCTTCTTTTCTAATCGACTTATAAGCATCTCAAATTTGCAGTTTTTTCTTTAGGGTTTTATGATATATTTGATAAATTTATTTAACATTTACCCAACAATCAATAATAGTGTTGACTAATTAAACAAGGCATACAACCACAATAGTACAAAAATATTTTTTATCCCTTTTTTTCTTTCTTTTGACATTTAATGGAAATTGTACTTACATAAAAAGTTCCGTAACACCTTTGTGAAGCTTGAATTACGTGTAACTCTTGAGATGGAAGTGTCAATCTCTAATGTCTTATATTAGGAGCCCTCTAAAATAATCACCTACGCACCATGTTGCTTTTGTTAGAACGTTTGTTAAATGATTTGCCTTGGTCAAAACATGTTTGATATGTTTTTTCATATTAATGCACTCAAATTCGTAAATGGTAGGTACGAGATTAGTCCCGTATAAATTATGAGTTTTATAATTCTCATATAATATGAGAATTAAAATTTTATGTTGTAGAAATAAAAAACATGTGGGACCCATATGTTAAAAAAAATTATATGTATGATCCACTTCAACATGAAAATTGAAGGATGTGTATGAATATTTCAATTCTCGTTAAATGAGAATTATAAAATCCATAAATTATTGTGAGATCAATAGCCACGTCAGCTTGTTACATACAAGTCGGCATTGCATACTTGTCATACGGAATTAGTCCCGTCAAACTCTCCAATGGCATTCTCTTTTCCCAATAATCCTCAAATTCTTTCTACATTAGAGATATTAGGTCCCAATAATTTTGTAAATTTTTTTTTTTTTGCAAAAACTTCATTTTAAGTAAAAACGTAAGTTTTTACCGTTTTTACCAGTTTATATCAAGGAACGTTTTTACTTACGTTTTAACACGCACCACTCTAGTAAAAATGTTTTTACACTAATTTTTTACAACAATGGTTATGACTCAGCTAGTGGTGGATCTCACATTTATTAAAAAAATAAAATTAGACGCAAATCGAAATCATGCAACATGAAAAAATATTTTCCAATTATTACAAATCTTTCAACACTAAGCGGTCAATAGTGGATTGTTATATTTATATGGGCACATGCTAGGAGAAAAAAAAATATAGGTCCATATATATTTTTATATTTGTAAAAGATAAATTTATCTCTTATAACATGAGAAACATTAAATTCATAAATTTAGTAAATGATGTTTGTAGTAACACATCATTAAATTTTGCGTAATTTTTCTTTTAATTTTTTGCAACACAATGTGTTGAAATTAAATTGAAAAATAATTGAAAATAAGTTTTATATTCCTATAATACATTAAATAGTGTACCAAAAAATGGTAAATAAGATCAAACCCAAAATTAACTTACCATAATTATAGGATAAGTTATATTTATAAATCACAAATTACATTATGTACTCTTGGGAGCACATTCTTAACCGAGTTTATTCCTAAGAGTACATAATGTAATTTGTAAATATAACTCTCCTCTATAACTATATATAGTATATCCCACACAGTCAACTATTATTTGAAAATCAAACTGAGCAAGACAGGTTTTTCTTAAGCTGCGGACTCAGATTTTTTCAAACATAGTATTTATATTTTGTAGTTCTTGAATTTTTTTATTTTTGGCAAAAAGTTCTTGAATTTACCACGAATGAATGAAGAACTCTCACTAGATTTTATGTTTCTTGAGCTACAACGCAATGGGTCGTCTCAGACAAGCGATTTAGGCTACATAATATTTCACCACAAATATTAAATAGTGTGTATTGTGAATATATTTTAAGGGAAAAGTATCTCTCAGTCACTGGAGATAAAGTTATCTCCAGTGAGCTCAAAATGACGTCGTTTTGGGTTATAAGATTAAAAAATTATAATGATAAAGATTAATATAACCTGCAATATATTAGAATTACAAAAACACCTTGATTTTCGTCCCAAAACGACGTCGTTTTGGTTCACCGGAGATAACTTTATGTCAAGTGACTTGAGAGATCCTTTACCCATATTTTATATAACAAAGATTTTGTTTTGTAATTTTGTTTCAAAATATTCAGTACATAAATGCTAAATGTTATAATTATGAATAAATTTTAATCGAAAGGTCATGTATTCTGACTCCATCAAATTTTGTTTTTATATTTTGGAAACAGACTACATCAATTTTTCTTCTGCTGATTGCCACTTCATCTATCTGCTTACTCAGGATTCACAAAAAATTTAAGATGCTTCAGACTCACCTTTCATTCAGTGGTTCTTTTTTTGCAAATGTAAATTTTTCTTCCATTTTTATTTTTTTTTTGATTTTTTTTCCCTCCATCCCTCCTTTTTTTTCTATTTTTTGGGAAGGACCACTATCGTCCCGTCCCACAAAAAATCTTCTCTCGGACTCATGACAATCCTAATATATAACAATCCACTATTGACCGTTTAGTGTTGCAAGATTTGTAATAATTATATACTAATGTTCCACATGCTTTTTGGCAGGACTGTCTCAACTTTTCATTTTCAATATTTTGAAGTAAGAAAAAATATATGTTCTTTTTAAAGGACACAAATATAAATTATTTTAAGAGAGAGATACAAAGAGATATAGTTTCTACTAAAAAAAGAAAGAAATAAAAATATGAGTTTCACATCTTTACGTATATCAATTTCTTTTGAAAGGACTTAAATTTATGTTTCCTTTTTAAGTGACAAGTTAATCTTGTGATTAAGCACTGGCTTGCTTTGCTGTAACATCAAGCACTTCCAAATGACAGTGAGGTAAAAGAGGGTGTGGTCCAATTATTTTTTTCCCAACACACTCGCTTCGAAGAAGAGAAAAGAAAATGAGGATTATTGGGAAAGGAGAATGCTGTAGGAGAGTTTGGCAAAATATATCGTGCTTTTGCCCAAAAAGATTGAAACTTGTTGATAGAAAAATGAAAATGAAGGAGAGAGAATGAAGCACAGAATGATTCTCCCTTTCGATCAACTTTTTCAAAGATTGATAATTCCGTACAAATTAGGGCCCGCCCAAAGACCATACGATACAAGGACTTTCTTGCAAAATAATCCTAAACAATTCTGTTTAATAAGGGACTAACAGTGCAATTTGGATATGCTTATCATTACCTGTTTGTCCTAACCCTTCATTTTATAATTTGTTTAACCACGGTTCTGCAGGCTTGGTGGCGGTGCATCAATGTACCCGAGTGTTTGGGAGGATTGAAGACGTCTCGCTTATATTAATTTATACCCAGTTTGAATGGAGAGAGACCTAACTTAAATTTAAAAAAATAGGGTAAAGTGTCTAGAATGTGAACGAGGGGTGAAGTTTCATATTGTTTTGAATGTATCATCACAATTATACAAGTGAAAGGACCGTGAATTAGAAGTGATTGAATCCACTTTTACCAAAAACAATAATTTAGTAGGTCCAACAGCCCATATTGAAATATTCATACTTTAGGAGATAGAATAGTTTGTGGGTAATATAGAGTAGTACATAGAATAGTCTTACTTTAGGAGATAGAATAGTTTGTGGGTAACATAGAATAGTCTTACTTTAGGAGATAAAGTATGTGTGATTGCATCTTTCTTTTTCTTTTTCTTTTACTTTTTTTAGTACGTGAGACTAAAAATTGAGAACAAGACCACCCAACTAGAGACAATAGTATTGAAATGAAAAAATGTCCTACTCGGAAAAAGAAAGCGCAACAGCATCTCACAAGTGTGCATAATAATACAATGATGCTTTTTCCCTCTGCACATGGGAATACAAATTTTATTGATACAAGTCATATGAAATACAATACTACTTAACAAGCCTTTTGCTCTCAAATCATTACCCTATCTTGAGAGATAGCAAAATGGGAACCAAGTCCCTTTGCTTCTCATCATTCTTATCATGTATTTTCTTGCTTCACATTCATCTCCACAAAGGGGTACTGGTCGTCGTTGCCCAAGAGATAGCAGGATCAGAAAGTGAAGCACTGGGACTAGCAAGACCAGAAAGGGAAGCAATTGAAATTATCATAGGCGGCGGAGGTGGCGGCGGTGGCGGTCATGGCCCTGCTCCTTCCCCTGAATGCCCACCTCCCTCACCACCACCATTGAGCCGGTTGGAGAAAGCACGCCGCGTGCTTCTAAAGTTCAAAACTCTCATCAATGACCCGAAAGGGTACACACGAAACTGGAACAAGCAAACCGACGTTTGTAAATTCAACGGTATACGATGTGCGCGATATCCAAACACAACCGAGCGAGCAGTTGCAGGATTGGACTTTAACCAAGCTGCGATCTCGGCGTGCAACACTAGTGCACCTTTGTCCCTTTCAGGAATTTTGGACAAAATAACAGAATTGACATTCTTCCACGTTAACTCCAACAACTTCTCTGGTGACATCCCAAACCAAATCACAAAATACCCTTATTTCTTCGAGCTTGACCTCAGTAACAACAAACTCGTCGGTGAATTTCCAAAGGTTGTGGTTCAAGCCACTAGACTCGTGTTCTTGGACCTCAGGTTCAACAAATTCCACGGCCCAGTTCCTTCGCAGTTGTTTAATATGGATCTGGATGTGATTTTCATCAACAACAATCAATTGAGTCAAAATCTCCCTGATAATTTTGGTTGCACCCCTGCCAGGTACCTCACTTTCGCTAACAACCAATTCACAGGTCAAATCCCGAAGAGTATTGGCAATGCTTCAAAAACCCTCACCGAAGTTCTTTTCTTAGGCAACAAATTTGAAGGGTGCTTGCCATACGAAATTGGGTACCTTCAAAAAGCTGTAGTCTTTGATGTGAGTAGAAACTACTTAACCGGTCCAATCCCATACTCCTTTGCCTGCTTGAGCAAGATTCAGTTTCTGAATTTAGCACACAACAAGTTCTATGGTCTTGTTCCCGACAGTGTTTGTGTTCTCCCAGGGATTCGCAACAATGGGAACCTGTCTTTATCGGACAACTATTTCACTGAGGTTGGGGCTGAATGTTGGAAGCTGATAAAATCCAAAGTGTTGGATGTGAGCAAAAATTGCATTCCTGGGCTACCAAATCAAAGATCACATCAAGAGTGCTATGAGTTTTTGTCCAAGGTGAAGCCTTGCCCAAATCATGAGTACTTGAGTTACATCCCTTGTAAGGTACACTGGGAGAAACAGCAGAGCACTATCCCTGTTCCTCAGGCAACCGGTTTACCCCCTGAGCCGGTAACTTACAAGTCTCTCAAACCGCATAGGTTGAGATTGTGATAGTGTGAACTCGGGATGGTTTATGTGGGGACTCTCTGTTGGGTTTCTTAATTATCGATATTTGCATAATTTTCTCTTTAGAAATTAGCTGTTGATTTTATGTTGTGTGTTTATGAATAAGCACTATCAGCCAATTGGGAATCTCTTGACTCTCTGGCAGTTTGGTGCTACGCAAATGTAATTTTTCGAAGTGCTCGAATAAATTTGGTCGTATCTCATTTAGAGATATAGATGGGGATAAGGAGTGATGCATCTTCCAATGAAAATGTGGATGTTTCGGTCTAAATATATGATGAATACTAAATTCTAGCGGGGGAATAATAAATAATTAGTAAAGCTCTCTTCTCTCTCTCTCTTTTGGGACAGTACTTTTCTCTCTTTCTCGCTGGCGCCCCACCATATCTTTTCTCAATATCATTTTTTGGGGGCAAATTCTATTAACCATATTTATTTACGGGGTTATATATCTATAATGTAATAGGAAAGTCACTCTTTAGTCCTGCACACACAACAAAAATGTAGGGCCCACGGTTTTTTTTTTTTATTCCCACTCATCAGACTTTCTCTCTCTTCGGTGCTATGTCTGCATAAATGTTATTTTTTTTTTCCTATAACATTACATATTGATTTCCCTTATTTACAAATCAAAATAAAAGAAGTATTAATATATTGTTCAGGCATTTACTTGTTAGACCAAATTTGAGTATAGACGCCTTGTAGCCAAGTTTAATTAAGATAAGAGAAATTATCTTATAAACTTATGTAAGTAAATATAATAGAGGACGATTACGTTTACAATTTTTTTAGTTTACAACTCTTACAACTTCAATTATGTTTTCCCAAAAAATATAATTAAA
>JAVKPL010003186.1:0-19348 GCA_032173675.1 Gastrolobium villosum
TATGTTTTGTTACATTTACTTGGTTAGATTAGGTGTTTGCTCGTAAACTAACTAATTTAAATTTTACATTTGGGTCACTTTAAAACTGTGATAAGTATAAGATAAATCCTTTTCAGTAAATATTTTAAATATTTATTAACAACTGAGACCATATGATGGATTTTCTTTTCTTTCTTTTTTATACACTGTATAAATTTGATATATTGAACAAAAATAATAAATTTGATTAAAACATTGGTCCTTATTTTCACAATTTAAAATTTGAATTTTTATTAACCTTGATTCGGTGGAATTCAAAAAAAAATTGTTTTTCTAGAAAAATCGCATTTATAACTATTAAAAACATCCCAACCAACTATTTAAATATAAAATAAATAAATTTATTTGATTCAGACTCTTGGTTCTGATTTTTAAAATTTAAAATTTGAATTTTTACTAACATGTAATTCAAACCAATCGTTCAAAAAATAGTAAATTTATTGTTTTCAAATAACACACTTAAAATCCTTTTTATCCTTTTTAAACAGATGTTGAAATAAGTAAATAACCTACGATTCAAATCTAAATAAATAATAAATTTGATTCAAAACCCTATCTGCGATTCTAATCAAAACAAATATTTAAATTCAAGTTTTCAAAACCGTTTAAAAATAAATAAATTTGTAATCGTTTAAAAAAAATATAAATTTTTTGAACGTTTTGTTAGTATTTTTTGAATTTAAAGTTTAATCAGAAAGTTTAATGTTTTGTGTAAGATTTAAGATCAATTTAGAATTAAAACTGACTAATTTTCTTATATTCTAAAGAATGTCATTCTTTGACAAGTTCGTTGACGTGTCGCTTTCTAACTTCACTTTCAGCTTTGTGTTCACATTATAGAATATTTAAAACCTTTCATTCTTTGGTAAAAAAGAATAAAAAGAAAAATATTAAATAAAATAAATTTGTAATTAAATTCAATTGAGAAAATATGTTAACAATTGTTAGTGGTGGACAACTCATTTAATGACATTCTACTTTTTGCATTGGAAATTTCAAATTAATAATATCTCTCTCCTTTCTGAAATTTTGATTTTCAATTTTTAATTTTAAATTTGAATTTTAAAGGGTGGGAAAATATTTGAACAATTGTTGGTGCAGACAGCTTATTTACTGTCTCATTACTTTTTTTTGTAGACATTATCTCATTACTTTCTACATTGGTAATTGTTAACCATATTAATGCTGCAAAAAAATATTATTTTCTTAAAAAAAATTAAGATAAATATCTTAAGGGAAATGTTATACTTACTACCTAATTTTCTTACTACTTGTTACTACCAAATTTTAACCGTTGATTTCTGTCAATCTAACGGTTGTAATTTATGGGATCATATTTATTAATTAATTATTAATTTGCAATAAATTATAACCTTTAGATTGACGGAAATCAACGATTAAGATTTGGTAGTAACAAGTAGTAAGAAAATTAGGTAGTAAGTATAACTTTTCCAATATTTTAATATATATATATATATATATATATATATATGTATGTAAATCTAATCTAAAAATTAAAATTAAAAGATAAAAAAATTATATTTTCTAATAATATGTAAAATTAATAAAAAAATTACATATATCTTTCTGTATAAAATAAAATATAAGAATTTAGTAACTAAAAAAAAGAATGATCATTCAGTGACAACTGACCATTCAACTCCTGCATCGTAAAAAGATGTTGGCCATTAAGTATTTTACAGACTATTTTAATGTTTTTCATTACTTTTTGCATAGAAAATTGTTAAGCATATTAATAATATTATTTATTATATCTATTGGGGGGAAATATTTAATGTATATAATTCAAACTTTTTAAATCTTAATTTTGAACTTGATAGGTGGGAAAAGAGTATAAAGCACAAACTGAAATTATTGAAAATTCGAATTTGATTAAACAAAGTATTCTAATTACGTTTTTTTCTAATGACCATGTTTCTAATATATATATATATATATATATATATATATATACTTTTTAATTGTATTAAATGTAGTTCAATTCAATTTACCAAATATACATAATGAAAATTAATGAATTTAAGTTTAAAAGTTTAATAAAAAATAAAAAGTAAAAAATGACATTTAACGTTTTGTAAAAAATAAATAATAAAATTTAATAACTGTAAAAAGGTTTTAATTTAATATATAACAGACAAATTAAACGTTCATTTTTTTTTGGATATAAGAGTATAAATAACACAACTTCATATGTCGTAAATGAAAACTAGAAACTATTATTTGAAGAATGTGCACATCCTTCTATTCATGTTTCCCACTACTTTCTTTATGGAAAATTATCTTATACTTATTAATAATATTAATTATTATATCTATTGGGTGGAAAAATATTTAATATTGAAATTTTGGAATTTTTAAATTTGAATTTTGAACTTAAAAAGTGAAAAAAAAGTTCGACATTTAATATTTCTGTAATGGGAAAAAGATATCTATATAAGAAATTTGAATTTAATATGAAATCATAGATTAATTTAAAAATATTTAAAATTATAAAATATATGTATAGTTGATAAAAAAATAATTTATATTTTAAATTTGAATAAAAAAAAGAAATGAGAAATTTATACTTTAAAAGAATATTTGTTAAAATATTAACTAAAAAAAAGTAATACAAAAAGAGAAAAAATTTCCCAACAAATATTTAAAAAAAAAATATATTTAACATAAACATTTTGAATATACATGTAATAAATGAAAGTTCGTCCCTACTAACGACACAAATCCTTGCAAAAAAAATAATTATTTCTTTATTATTTTGTAAAAATAATTGTAATAAATGAAAGTTCATCTTTAAGATAAAATATAAAAACATAGACGTAACTATAAGAGTTTTTTTTGTGAATAAATATAAAAACCTATTACATTCTGATAGTTATAGGTGGCAAACTGCTCTCGGCCCAGAGGGCCGGCCCACCAACATATTTGTATAATTAAATTAAAATTAGTTCCTTCTTTTTTATAATTATATTCATAAATCTGATTTTAATTTTTGTAAATATAAATTTGTAAAATTTCAAATACTAAGGACACAAATCCTTACAAAAAATAATTGTTTATTATTTATTTTTTTAAATGTGATTGTAATAAATGAAAGTTCATATTTGAGATAAAATATAAACACCTAAATGCAACTATAAGAATTTTTTTGTGCTGATAAATATAAAAACTTATTACATGTTGATAGTTAGATTTAACAAACTAGGTCTGTGAGTTGGCCCACCAACATATTTTTATAATTAAATTAAAATTTCATTCTTCTTCTTTTATAATTAAATTCCTAAATCTGATTTTAATTTTTGTAAATATAAATTTGTAAAATTTCAAATGCTAACGACACAATTCGTTGCAAAAAACAATTACTTATTATTATTTTGTAAATCTGTTATAATAAATGAAAGTCCATCTTTGAGATAAAATATAAAAATCTAAATGCAACTGTAAGAATATTTTTTAGTGGATAAATATAAAAACCTATTACATGTTGATAGTTAGATGTGGCAAATTAGGCTAGGCCTGGAGGGCCGACCCACCAACTTATTTTTATAGTTAAATTAAAATTTTATACTTCTTTTATAAAGAAATTTCTAAATCTGATTTCAATTCTTGTAAATTCAAATTTGTAAAATTCAAAATATTATGGACACAAATTCTTGCAAAAAAATAATTATGTATTATTATTTTATAAATCTGATTGTAATAAATAAATGTCCATTTCTGAGATAAAATATAAAAATTTAGATGCAACTATAAGAATTTTTTTTATGTGGATAAATATAAAAATGTATTACATGCTGGTATATAATGCTGACAATTAAAGGTTGCAAACTGGACTCGATCCGGAGGGCCGGCCCGCCATTATTTTTTTATAATTAAATTAAAATTTCACCCTTTTTTATAATTAAATTCCTAATTCTGATTTTAATTTTTGTAAATACAGATTTGAAAAAATTCCAAATACTAACGACACAAATCTTTGTAAAAAAATATTTAAGTATTATTATTTTGTAAATTTGATCTTTCTAAATGAAAGTTCATATCTGGAAAATACTGAAAAAAGATGAGTAAGACTTTGTAATTTCTGAATGACTACATGACAAGGTAAAATGCAACAAAATACTTTTATGTGTTGCATTAAGAGTGAATCGCGGAATGGGTTTTATAACTTTTGCAACTATACGTTACACAACTTTCTTATTACATTGATGTCAAGCACATCATTATTTTTTTTTATTACAAATACATTATATTAAGTTGCAAATAATTCGGATATTTTGAATTTTAATTAAGTCTTTATTAATTAATATTTTTTATTTTATCATCGTCATGTTAGTAATACATGTTTTGTTACCTGCATATGTGAACATATTTTGTAATGCAGCTCAACGTCGTTATTTAATTTGAGACTGAAGAAAGATATACCGTTTTTGTTTGTTCCACATCATGCTATTAAATTTTAACAAAAAATATTTTTCATAATATTTATTTTAAAGTTAGGTAAACTTTTACGAGACAAACTAATCGATTTTTTTCCCGTGCATCGGCACGGGTAATACACTAGTTTACTCTATATACTTCTTCTCAATAACACCATTATATCATAATCTTAACGGGAGATAAAAAAAAATGGTGAGAGTTAATATAGATTTTAATCTAACAATGTTAAAAGAGAAGAAGATCAAATAAACATAAAAAATAGGCATAATTTCCCATATCTAACTATTTTATGGCCCTTTTTTAAGAAAACAGTACAAGATAGCCACTACTTAAAAGTTTTTTTTTTTTTTGAAAAACATTTAAAAGTTTTTCTAACTCTAGCCACTATTTAAATTTTTCTCTAACTCGTATCCCAGCTATATTTTTCTTGGGTTTCCTTTGTTTACGGGCCAAGAAAATCAGCCCAGTTGTTTACGTGCATTTGGACCTTTAACAATCTGTCCCATTGTTCGCTCCTAATTCGGCTATCAGAGACCTTCAAGATCGGTGGCGTTTTTTTTGGAGTCTTGGATAACTGTTCAGATACAATGCTTGTAAGTTCTTGAACGAAGGCCTTTCAAATTTATTATCAAGGGCTATTGGATAAGGTGTAATAATAACATCGATTAAATTTTAATATTATTCAGTGTGTTGGTATGATATTGTATAAGATAAATATTCTCTAATATTTTTAAAATTAATATATTAAAACAATTATTTTAATATATTAATATTGAAATGATATATTAGTTCTTAAAATTGTACTTGTAAGCAATATTAATACATCAATTTCTTATCATGCCTAATGCCCTAATTCCACACCCTTATGTCTGATTAAATTATACATTATTTTGATGTATTAAGGAATTCTGTTATATAAGCTCATACTATACGATGGTCACATCAAACAACTGAAAATGTCATAACGTATATATCATAAGCTTATATTGTCAAGTCTTATATATTACACCAAACATGCCCTAAACAAAAATATAGTGGCTGTGGCTTGGAACGATAAACGTACGAGTAAATACTAAATGACGACATTTACCAAAAAAAAAAAAAATACTAAATGACATAGTTTACCCAAAAAAAAAAAAATACTAAATGACATATATGGTAAAGAATTTCCACCAAATTTTAGTGGAGAACAAATGAAAGAGATTAATAAAATAATAACAATATAAATATTTCATATTATCATTCAGTAATATTATTAGCATATCATTAAAAGTTATTTTTCTTTATTAATTTAGCAATAAATGATTATATGATAATGATCATAGGAACAAGCCGTTCTAATCGACTTTCAGCAATTCAATGTTATTTAAAAAGTGAGGGTGTTGTATTTTGTGTAGCCCAACTTTTTAGAAATTTCAGTTAATAACTAAACTTTCTTTTATTTTGATTGTAATAATTAAAAAAAAAAAAAACCTACTTACAATGGAAGAAATGTGCTTATCCAGGACGTCTCGGGTAACAAGCATTTATAATTTTAAATAAAAATAACGTTTGTTTTTGCTACATTTCGGGCACATTTCATAGGTGTATTTTCCTCTTGCCTTTTTTTTATTTCTTGCGCTTGTAAACATTGTCATATTTTTTATAATTTACCCATTTCATATAAATCAAAACTCTTTTGAGTTCATTTCTAAACTACATTTATTCCGTAGGGCCACATGCATTTTAATTTTTAAAAATGTGTATTTTAATCATTGCGACTAATTTTCTGTCGAACGTTAACAGAAATTAAATTACTACGCTTAAATTAGGTGACTACTTTAAACAAAATTGGTAATGAAAAAAATTTATTGTGCTCCTTTTTGGTATGATCCTTATTGTGTTCCTTTAACATAAGGGTGTTTGTGACTCAGACTTAAAAGAATGCTTTCGTGATATATAATTTTAAAAAAAATATTACTATTTTTAGTTTCTAAAGAAGCAACATAAAAAATATTAATATAGTTTTTCACTATTTTTGTATTTATTTAAAAAAATTTAACATGTTTTTAAATTATAAGAAACTCAAAGAAACAGCCGTTAAATTTAGTAATATTTGATAAATAATAATAATAATACTGATCGGAACTTGTTTTTCCAACCGGGCCGATCATGTGATCTTCCTCTACACAGCCTAGAACCGTCTTGGGTCAGAGCATCTTGGACCGCTTTATCCCATGGGTCTTCAATGGAACGAGATGGGGTGTACCTGCAAGACACTCCGACGCTCAAGTCAGTTATGATTCAAGCAGATTTAATTATATAGAAGAAGATATGTACCTTAATGTCAATAGGTATGTATTTGTAATAGAGTGATATGCAGCTTGATGATGTCTTAATGCTGAAGTATACTTAGAGATGAAGTTGCTTGCTGTTATGCCGCCTCTAATGTTGAGGAGCTTTGCTAAGATAGGCTTTTAATATTGTGGTGCTTGATGGCTGTCATGAGCTTACTGGCTGTCATGGAGCTTGCAGCCTTCTTGGACTAAGGCTTTGCTTCATTGTGAAGGCTTTTAATTTGGGTCTTGTATTTATATAATATATATCTAGATCAAATTCAATCTCTAGAAAAAAAATGCACACTTTTAAAATTTAATGATTAAAATATATATCCTTAAGTTGAGTAGGATAAATTAAAAGTTTCCTTTAAAATAAATCATTCAGAAGGAGAATGAAATTGAAAAATTAGTGAATGATCTTTAATAGGACAACATTATGTTTTCAAAACAATCGTTTTTATTTTATAAACATGAAGTCCCTTTATCCTCTAGCTTTTCATAATGACATCTTTAGCCAAGCTCCCAACAAAAGAAGAGAGTGATTAGCTACTATTATGGAAGTTTTGGTGGAGGACGCACACTATGTGTGTCTAAATTCGAGACATTGTGTGTGGACATGCATGTGTGCTTTCTTACTGAGCCCTGAGCAGTGAACAGACCAGGCTGTGGGACGTGGCCCATAACATTAGTGGACCATCCACGGCTGGCAACCTTACTTTACAGTTTACGTTGCAAAATTTGTGGGTATGGGGTTTGCCCAACAGGTTGGTGCAGTGGCCATAGCAACTTGATAGATTAAGCAAATTATTCTCTTGTTCTTTTCCGTTTTGTTTTTATTCACATTTTATATATATTTTCTATTATAAAAATTTACATGAAACTCTTTCATATTTGCAAAATAAGGTTACACACTTACACCAAACTATAAAATACTGTTTGATCTAATTGGTTGTTAACTAAATGAGTATTTTGTCATCAAATGTAGTTTCTACTCTTGTATTCCCTTGTATTTATGGGAAAAAAAAAGAGCAATAATTTTTTAATTTGGGTAGCTGAATTGAAGACTGTATAGTTTATCACCAAATTAACCTTTCATTGTAATAATCCTAGCTACTAAGAGTCTGTTTGGATCCTTTATTTTTTAAGTTAAAAACTACTTTTAAGTTAAAACTAAAAAAAAGAGCTTAAAAAAAAGTTAAAAGCTATTTAGTAATTACATAAAAAATTTAGATTAAATGTTACTTAAAAGCACATATTTCAATAAATGTCTCTCTCTCTATATCTCCATGGCTCTTCATTTCAAAAAAAAAAATTCACAAAATTCAATAAAAGCTATAAGAGCTTAAAAAACTCCTTCTAGGAGCTTTTAGCTTTTTTTCATTATAAAAAAAAAAAACTTTTAACTATAAGAACTTTTTTGAAAACATGTTTGACCTAATTTCTATTTAAATTTAATTGTTGCATTTTTTTAATTATTTTTATAACCGTTTATAATAAAGAGAATATTGGTCAGTAAACACAAAATACAATAAAATAATTTAATCTAATAAGTATCATACATTCTTCTTGTACATGCTTGTGTTAACTAATTAAATGTATCATTTTTTCACCAAAAAAAAAAATTAAAAAAAATGTATCATTTAATCTAATAAGTATCATACATTCTTCTTGTACATGCTTGTGTTAACTAATTAAATATGTCAATGTTATGAATGGTATGGGGAGCCAAAATCCTTTATTAATGATTCTTTCACTAATGAGTCAAATGACAAACCATAATAAGTGGGCCGACACCACATCTTAATTCAAAACTTTAAGGCCGTAGGTCTATGGGTCTTTTGCACTTATATGGTCTCATTTTGTTCATTTCTAACCGATGTGGGACTTTTATCACTACTCACACTTAAATATTTTCAACATCCTCCCCTCAAGTGTAAGGCCCAACATCATACTCTCCCTAAGGGCAAATTCTGCGGAAGTCTTTTCTTTTCAAGTATTGGAGTCACACTAGCCTTCCGTGGAGGCCTCTTCTATATACTTGGCCCCAGTCAAATCTTTAACTCTGATATCACTGTTAAGAATGGTTCAGAGGAGCCTAAAACCCTTTGCAAGGGATATATCCATCAGATCACCAATGGACCCAAATGATAAACCATAATAAGTGGGCATACACTATATTCTGTTCATTTCTAACTGATGTGGAACTTTTATCACTACTCACACTTGAATATTTCTAACATTCTCCCCTCAAGTGTGAGGCCCAACTTCATACTCCCCCCTAAGGGTAACTTTTGCGAAAGTCTCTTCTCTTCAAGTATTGGGGTCATACTAGTCTTCTATGGAAGCCTTGAAACATGAGCATCTCCAAATACTTAGCCTAGCCAAACCATTGGCTCTGATACCACTATTAAGAATGGTACGAGGGAACTCAAAACCCTTTAAAAAAGATTCTTCCACTAATAGGCCAAATGACAAACCACAACAAGTGAACCAACACCACATCTCAACCTGAAACCTTAATATTGTAGTTCTATGGGTCTTTTGCACTTATATGGTCCTTACTTTGTTCATTTCTATCGATGTGAGACTTTTATCACTACTCACACTTGAATATTTCCAACAATCAAAGCATCCTTTAGACGTTTTTCTTTCAATTGCTCCATACTAAATAATATTTAAAACTAAAATAAATAAAATAGTGTATTGTGATTAGCATGGGATGAAATAATATTTTTTTTAAATATTGATTCACTATTAATTTTCAAACAATATATAAAGTTTTACATCATGATATCCTTTTGAGATTAAAAAACTTTTACTAGACCCCCAAGGGTGGCTCAATTAGCAATTGAGCTCCAAAAGGTTTGCTTGATTCATGGGTTCAAACCCAGGCACAAGAAAATTCTTAGAAAATTATTAGGGGCTAGATGATGTGCCTCTTTTCTCTATGGAGGATTAGTCTCATCATTTTTCTGGTGACATAGCCCAATGCACCTGCTATTTCAATGAGGAGCTAGTCTTTGTGGCCATACTCCGAAGACAAGATAGTCAGATGAGGTAGAATAAGAGTACCTCCATGTTATTAAAAAAAAGACTTTTACTAGCGAAAGACCGTAGTTATCATAATGTTGTATCATTTTCTTATTTAGCCCATGTACAATGTATACTGAGAGATATATAACACCATATAAGCAATTGAGCCACGTGGTAATTTTTTATATGGCTTGATAGCGAATGTAATGATTGAGAAAACATAAAATATAATATCTTTTTATGTTAAGGAATATGTTTCTCATATTGCATGAGATAAAATTATCCCATACAACACACAAAAAAGTGAGTTGATCCCAGTAAGAAGAAAAGAGATGGAAAAAAGTGGATTCCACTCACTTTTTATATGTGCACGAAACAAAATTATCTCATGCATCATAAGAAATATATTTTCTCTTTATGCTATGCATTCTTTCCCGCACTGAAAATAAAATAATCAATGATAATATTTTTTGGTATTTTTATTTTTTGTGTGAGAAACAAGATTTTATAACATGATTTAGCTGCTAACAATATTTTTGAAATTTGTACTACTCTTTAAATTGTTTTTTCCCGAGTATTTATATTATTTTAACATGGATATGTTATTCTACCTATTTTAAAAGTAGATAAAATAACTTATTCCATTTTAATAAATAAAGTACAAAGGGGTGATGGGTTTTAAGTGCGATGAAGCTTCGACTTGGGATTAGTTTTATAGCCAACTAAAAGGTTTGAAGCTTGTGAGGATACCCAGGACCCCAACTCATTTCAAAGAGGTAATTATGGTTAATATAACAAAAAAATAAAAATAAATAAAATACCATATTTTTGTGTGTGAAATATTGTCTCTTATTTTTAAATACTATATAACACAAATCTTGAAAACTTTGTCCATAACCATCATCAAATATAGCTAATAACACACAAAATTGTTCTATAACTCAACTTTTTGTGTAACTATGTTGTGTTAAACTCTACTTTGTTCAGTTGTTAATAGAGGTGGCAAAACGGGTCAGGTTGCTTTGCCTTGTCGCCAATCCGTCAAAAATGGGTTGACCCGCTCTGCCACATCTCTTGAATGTGGGTTGAAAAGTCCGACCCACCCCATTTTATGGTGGGTACAGTGGGTGGCGGGTCAACCATCCTAAAAAGTAAAATAAAATTAAAAATGAATTATATTTTATTAATTTTATAATATTACTTATTTTCATTTGACAGTTCTCTTAGATTTTTCCAATCTCAAGCTTAAAAGTATGCTAAAAGGTATGCTAATAATCAGTAAGACATTTTTTAGGGACTTATTCTTGCCTTTATATATGGATAATCTTTGTCATAAATAAATTTTTTCTTCTTTATTTTTTTAGGGGAGTACTAAGATAATCTTTTTTATATCACAAAATCTTAGTGACAAATAAAATATTAACTAATATAATAACCCTCTTGTGGATTTAATTATGAATTAATGATTTTAATCATAATATTGAAGAATAATTATAAGAAAAGTAGAAGAAAAGGAAATAAAGTTTTAACTTTGGTGAAAAATGAGTTAAAATGATAGTTAAGGGGTAAAAATGTGGGTGGGCAAAATTACCCAGAAAGTGAAAGTAAAAATAAAAACATGACTAGAATAACATTCTAGTCCATTGGGTAAAGTTTAGTAACAAATGGAGGTGTGTAGATCGATAAGCTTATACCTGCCGATATAGCAAACTCACTTAACTGACTCAAGTGAGTCACTATTAATTTTTCTTCTTCGTTCTCCAGCAACGTCAACACAGAAAGGGAGAACAAAAATGGGGGTTTTGATTTAAAATCTTCCAAAATTCATGACTTGAGCTAGAGACCTCTAAATCACTCTGTTTCAAAGCCAAACTTGTGAATTTTCTTGAGAAGAACACCTTGGTACCCATATTTTGGTGTGGGGTTCACTGTAGAGAGAGTTGTTGGGCAAGTGGCTTCTTACACAGGACGCTTACGGAACACCTAGAGGGGGTGAATAGGTGTTCTAAATTTTTTCAAAAATCTTTTTGAATTCAGTAAACAATTTTTCTTCAATCCCTATATGCCCAAAATAAATTTTCACAATACTAAGAACAATGTAGTAGCGGAATGCGTACCTTAGCAATTTATAGAGTATAAACACAACAACGTAATTTTCTTAAACAGAACAGAAAATGATTAACTTCCAAATACCAGAAAACAGTTTAGGTGCTACAGTACTTTAAAACTAAAATCAGTGTAACTGTCAGTCTCTAAACAAAATATTCAGAAATTAAATCAGAGAGATAAAGACACACGATATATCCTGGTTCACACCCACTAAGCCTAAGTAGGATGCTACGTTCAGACTGAAGAAGCTGCAGATATTTTATTTATCACAAGTGTACCTGTTTTACAAACACGCGTCACACAAGCAATCAAACAAAATAACAAAAACCTTCCTACTGCCTACACTGCTCCGAGCTCTGAGACTACTCTCAAGCCGAACCCACGGAATTCACCAACTCCTCTCACACAAGACCTCCACTCTCCCTAGTGGATTCTTGAGGCTCCAGGCCTTGAGACACACTCTCAAGCCAAGCACAAGGTCGCCAACCAACTCGGTTGCACCCACACACCTAGGACAGATTTACAGCACACGACTACTCCACTTTAACAATCAATACCGAATTTTCCAAAACTGTAATAAGTGAAATAACCCAAAATACAGTGTCCTATCACACTAAATATATCATGGTAATATCAAACTAAGCTCCACAAATTTATGCTATATGCACAAAATTAAACCAATGACATATGTATCAAAATCTCTAAAATTAATGCACCAAGTAGCTTGGATATTACACAATTAATTTTCTAATCAATGGACACCAAGAAATCCGATTTAAACAGAAAATATCAGCATTATAACCAGGAAAATCAGATTTGAAATCTATCTCAAAATTTCACATAAAATTCAGAATTAGTTCTAGATAAATCTTTTAATAATAAACCAAAAGAAATCTGAATTTTAATCACAATATACTTCAATTAAAACAGAAAATTCATATTTAATATTTTCAACAATAAAATTTCTAGAACAATTCAAGATTAGGTT
Source organism: Gastrolobium villosum (assembly GCA_032173675.1). Lineage (NCBI taxonomy): Eukaryota > Viridiplantae > Streptophyta > Magnoliopsida > Fabales > Fabaceae > Gastrolobium > Gastrolobium villosum. Next base: position 12,943 of record JAVKPL010003186.1, read on the forward strand.
TCTAAACAATAAATCCTAAACAAAAATCTGAATTAACACAATGTATAACAAGGTGTAAAAATAAATTCAGATTTAATATTTTTAATCAACATTTCACAAAAATTAGAAACACAAATCTTACACAAAGAGCATCAAGACTTCTAAAATATTCACTTAAAATCAAAACACGAAAATCAAAATGCAAAAATCAGATTCCAAATTTTAACTGTAAATCTTTATACCAATGAATAACTCAAGAATTTAATATTCAGATTAAACAACTCAAAATCCCTAAAGCATATGAAATAATAGATCTAGAAATTTCAGATTAAATGCTTTAAATCAAAGATTCACAAAGGATTTGAGTTTCTTGAGTATACCGTAGAAAGGCCCAAATATTGGTTAAAGAACCCGGAAATTTTCACTGAGAAGAGATGTACCAAAAACCCCAAAGCTTGACTCAGTTTGCTCCAGCAAGAAAGAACACTATTAGAACCAGTGTGTTCTCGAATCGAGACTTTTAAGAACCAACGTTTCAACCGATTATCTAATGAAAATCAAAAAGCTGAGCTCTATTTTGTGCAGGTCAAGACGAAAGAATTTGAACAACGATTTGTGAAGACACCGTAAGCTTTCCGGCCAAATGAGTAATACGCATAAGATTTCAAAGCGTTCCAGCGATTTGCTTTTCTTTCTTGGATTTGTAAAAAGTGACTTGTCTTATTTGTTTCTAGTTTTCTTTTTATATTGATTTGAAAGCCACTTTTACCTGATAGCTTTCTTTTTCATTATTATTATATTATTTGTAATGTAAAATCTAAAACCCACGTGAAGCTTTTCGTATAGTTTTTTAGTTTGTAAAGCTACTTTAATTTTTTCTTATTATATTTATTAAATCTAACTAACTTATATTTTTATGGCTAAAATGCTTCTTCTGTCACCGCAAGAACCATCTTCTTCTGCTACTCTCGCATTAAAAAATGGGCCGTTTCTTTTCTTTTGTTTTCTTTTTCTAAAAAATAGGGGGCCCATTTTTTCTTGAATCAGCAGCAAAAAAAATTATTCTACAGTTGCTAAAGAAATATAAAGCCCTATTTTTATATATATCAACGTAACATGAAGTTCAAAATGAAAAGAACGGTGTGCATTTAGTTTTGTTTCGTTATTTATATATTACTTTTATTTTGTTTTTATTAAAACAAATTTTAATATGAGAAATGCATAATATGTAATGATATGCATTGGAGCTTAGGTAGATAAAATATGATATAATATAGTGTGTAACAAAAATTGTAAAAGTACCTAACCACTTGTATCTTCAAATTCCATCTTCAATTCGAGACTTTTTGTAAATCTTTTGTCATCATCAAAATATGTATTTCATTATGCTTAAGAGGTCTTCAAGAGTTCTTCTTCCCCTAAGATTTCGAGTTTCATGAAAAATGGGGGTTTTGATGGAGCTTGAGGGCATGAGAGCTTGAGGTAAGCTTTCCCCTTCATTCTTGGGTAATTATGGTAGGAAATTGTTGGACAGGTGGCTTCAATACTCAAGAGGGGGGTGAATTGAGTTTAACAAAATCTTTTCGCAAAGTACCTCCTTTGATGTTTTAAAGACTATTTCTTCAATAAAGTGATTTAATAGAAAATAATCTAAGCGTAGGAGCAAGAAAAGGAATAGCAAAGTAAACAAGCTAGTATGCACAGACAATCTAAAAAGACAATTTCAGTATGTAAATAAAGAGATCAGAGTTAGAGAAATTGCAAACTAGATGTATCCTGGTTCGGTCACCACCACTGTGACCTACGTCCAGACTGAAGCAGCTCGATCAAATCTTTTCACTCACTATCAAGCTTGAGGGTGCTTGACAAACCACTACACCTTTTCAAGAATTCGGGCTCTTGATGCCTTACAACTTTTCACTCCAAATTTTCTTAGGAATTTGGTGACCTTTCAAGTGTATAGGGTTCACTCCCCTAACTACTCAATAAATCAAATGAAGGTGTTTAACAATGGCTAAGTACTCTCAAAGTACAGATAATACAAGTTGAAGAATAATGGTATATGACACTCTTACAAGAATAAAGCTCAAAGAGATTTTATGATATGAAGACAAGAATAATGCAAATAGGATGAGAATTAATGAGCAATAATGATCAAGAGGTGTGTCCCATCAATGGGAACAGTAGCCTCTATTTATAGAGGCCTCCCAAGGTTTATTTCTTATCCATTTTCGCAAACTAGCCGTTTTATAGCCGTTATTTTTGTCTCTGTACAGTGGGTAATCGATTACCATAGGTTGGGTAATCGATTACCATGAAGGGTAATCGATTACTGTAGTTGGGTAATCGATTACCATGAAGGGTAATCGATTACTGCAGCTGGGTAATCGATTACCAACCTGTCAGCAGGTTGGATTTTGCCCTTACATGGTTTTCTCTTGATTTAAAGACAGTTTCAAAAACATGTTTAAACAGTTTATGAGTATTGAAAGTATATTTTCATGTTTAGAAATGTATTTCAATGTTGATTGATGATTTAATGCATGTACTTTAAAAATACTATGAGCTTCGTTCATGTAAGGAATCATCTTACAAATAATCCTAAGTCCTATATATCATTTTGAGTTTAGACTTAGAGACTTCTCTTGAAGCTTGTGTCTTGATCTTGTTTGGACTCCTTTTTGATAGTTGCACGATGAGACTTTCTTTCCATGCTTGTTTGTTATCATCAAAATCGTTGAACCTTTATGTTCTTTTCGTTGAGTGCATTGGTTCCACAATCTCCCCCTTTTTGATGATGACAAACTCAAAATTAAAAAAGAAGGTTAGTATTGCATGTTTATAGAATTAACACTCCCCCTGAATATATAATTGATATATAAGGTGTCATTTATGTTTGAATTTTATTCTCCCCCTCTTTAACTTAATATATGCTTATACCTTGTTTTTAATTGTCACATATTTCTCCCCCTTTGGCAACATCAAAAAGCATGAGTAGATAAGGAGAAAACATGTAGATAGGTAAAGCAAAAGAGATAATGAAACATAAGTAGTGTGCCTAATAAAGTAAAGTGTAGGCAACCAGTTCAGAGAGTTAGCGAGCTAGAGAAGCAAAATGTTCAAAGTAATCATGACGAAATAGATGCATAAGATAAGTCCAAAATAAAAACTAAAAAACTGATAAAGACTAAAAGGCATCAGAGTCATGTGGAGGCGGTGGTGGTAGAGAAGGAAGAGGAGGAATGTTGAGATGATCCTCAATGCGTTTCAGACGAAGCTCCGTATTTGCATGCCTAAAGTTCAAAGAGGCGAAGCCAGATTCCATAGTGGTCTGAAGCCGATGAATAGATGTGAGAATGGATCCCAAACTGTGGTCCGCGGAGGAAGAAGAATCAGCAGGAGGATCAGTGGCCGGATGAGGAGGGTCTTCATGGATATCAGCAGGACCAGCTCCAATGTCAGGAGGAGCAGTCGTCTTGCACCAGATGCCATTGATCTGCTTAATTTGCATTTGGGCCAGCAGATGCATTCCAAGCTTGTGGACAGCATCACATAGAGTCTCACCGTCCATGAAGATTTGCTGATGACGCAGAATCTCAACAATGACAGTAGCGTAGGGAAGTGCACCCGAGGAGTTTCCGGCTTTAATCATTTGTGAGCAGATAAAGTAAGGCCAGTTGAAACTTATTTTGGAGCGAATCACCCACATGAGAAAGATATCAGCATCAAGCACCCGAGAGTAGTTAGAGGATCACGGGGACAACATGTGAGTGATCACATAATGTAGAATCCGGTTTTCCATAGTTAACATGGACACACTGAACTTGGATTGTGTGACGATGATGCCGGGTTCCACAATGGACTGCGTGAAGGCATACCGGTCATACTGGGGAAATGAATACACACCGTATTTGTGTCCGGTGTATGCAGAGCCAATGATGCAGGGCCATTCGCTGGGAGGCACCGAGAAGGTCTTGCCCTTGATATCAGCTTTGAGAGTGTCATTAACAAAGCTGACAGTGCAGTAGAAAGCTCGAATAATGTCTTCGGAGTATTGGTCTTTGAGCAGAGTGAGCTGTAGGACTCCAGCATGAGCCAAGAGATCACAAATTTCGAATCCTTCATCACTCAGAAATTTAATGTCCAAACATTTCGAGGCGATGACCGGACGAGAGGCATAATGTTCCTTGAAGGTGGCATACTTGGCAGCGGTAGAGAAATATTTTCCAAAAAGACATGAGCCGCGTGGCCTCTTGCGAACTTGGTGAGATGAGGATTCCATGAAGTGATAAAAAAGATCCTACAAAGGAAAAATTGTGCCAAGTTAGGGTCTAAGTAAATAGCGTATGAATCAAGGCAAGTTACGAAATAGAAATTGCGCACATTATACAAGAAGCATATTATAATTTTTTTAAGTATCATCTTCTATCCCTTTTTTTTGATTGTCGATGCCAAAAAGGAAGAACAAATTATGGGCAGAACGAGAAAAAAAAATTTGAGAGGTGGCAAAAATTGAGAGCAATAAGATGGAACACAGAATGTGCAGGGAAAATGTGAGCAAGATGGAGTTTGAGCAATACACAGAAAATTTGACTGCATAAAAAAAACATGAACCGAACAGAAAGAAAAAAAAAGGAGAAAAAGTGCAGAGTAAAATGGAACACAGAACATACAATAATTAGAAAAAAATATAGGTGCAGAACGGAGAACAAAATATGCAAAGAATTAGAAATGGAACAACAACAAAAAAAGGAAAAAGTGACAGTGTAGAACAGCAGAAAAGGAACAACATATAAGAAAAAAGAAAAAAGAAAAAAAAACAGAAAAGATAGAAAGAAGAAGAAAAAGAAAAGAAATGCAGAGAAACCTGTGGAGGAGAGGCAGAGATCCGGCGATGCAGAGAGGGGAGGAAGGGGGAGGGGGGATCGCGGTGGTGGAGGAGAATGGGAGGGGGGGAGGTCGCGGGGGTGGGTTTATGATTTGGGGAAAAAGGGGGTTCTGTCTCGCGAAGTATAAACCCAGAATGCGCACTGGTAATCGATTACCAATTTAAGGTAATCGATTACCCTTCTTGGTAATCGATTACCATTTTAAGGTAATCGATTACCCTTCTTGGTAATCGATTACCAAAGGGCTGGTAATCGATTACCCAAGGGTACTGGGCAGAAACAGGGCTCGAAACAGAGGAGGGGGGTGTGTGGATATGTATGATGGAACATTAAACAATAAAGATGAGACCAATTTAGCAAAGACATTTAGCAAGTAGTCATATGTATGATGGATCAATGAGACCAATTTCTCTTCTTAAGTTATAGAATACTTCCCTTGGGAGTGGTTTGGTGAAGATGTCTGCCAATTGCTTTGAGGATTCCACAAATTCCAATATGCAATCTCCACTTTGCACATGATCTCTTATGAAATGATGTCTAATATCAATATGTTTAGTTCTAGAGTGCATGATGGGATTCTTTGTGAGGTTTATGGCACTGGTGTTATCACACCTTATAGGGATGTGATCAAGTTCAACCCCAAAGTCCTTGAGTTGTTGTTTCATCCAAATGATTTGAGCACAACAACTACCGGCCGCCACGTATTCGGCTTCGGCCGTGGACAAAGCCACACTATTTTGTTTCTTGCTATGCCAAGATACTAAAGAGCAACCAAGAAAGTGGCAAGTGCCACTAGTGCTCTTCCTATCCAATTTGCATCCCGCAAAGTCGGAATCGGAATAGCCTATTAGCTCACATGATGCACCCTTAGGGTACCATAATCCCATTTGTGAAGTGCCCACAAGATATCTCATAATTCTTTTTACGGCACTTAAGTGAGATTCCTTAGGATTAGCTTGGAATCTAGCACACATGCATACACAAAACATGATGTCGGGCCTACTTGCGGTTAAGTAAAGGAGTGAGCCGATCATACCTCGATATTTAGTGATCTCTACGGATTTACCTCCTTCATCCTTGTCTAAGGAACAGGATGTACTCATGGGAGTATCAATAGTTTTGGAGTTGTCCATTCCAAATTTTTTGAGTAACTCTTTGCAATATTTAGCTTGGTTGATGAATATTCCATCCTTGTGTTGCTTTATTTGGAGACCAAGAAAGAAGTTGAGCTCTCCCATCATGGACATCTCAAATTCACTTTGCATAAGGTTGGTAAACTCTTCACAAAGGTGAACATTAGTGGCACCAAATATAATATCATCAACATAGATTTGTGCAAACAATAGATGATTATTTTTCTTCTTTATAAAGAGAGTTGTATCCACTTTTCCTCTTGAAAAATCTTTTTCTAACAGAAATTTACTCATTCTTTCATACCAAGCTCTTGGAGCTTGTTTCAAGCCATATAAAGCCTTTTTAAGTTTAAAAACATGGTTAGGTAAGTCATAATCTTCAAAACCGGGAGGTTGATCAACATA